>CAWUFQ010000272.1:0-101129 GCA_963921405.1 Cepaea hortensis | reverse complement strand
TCCTCCTCCCTCTTCCTCCTCCTTCCTCCTCCTCCCTCTCCCCTCCTCCTCCCTCTACCTCCTCCCTCCTCCCTCTTCCTCCTCCTTCTTCCATCCTCCTCCTCCCCCTCTTCCTCCTCCTTCTTCCTCTCCCTCCCTCCTCCCTTTTCCTCCCTCCTCCTCCTCCTCCTCCCTCTACCTCCTCCTCCTCCTCCTCCCTTTCCTCCTCCCCTCCTCATCTCCCCTCCTTCCTCTCCCTCCTTCCTCCTCCTTCTTCCTTCTTCTCCCTCTGCCTCCTCCTTCTCCTCCTCACTCCTCCCTTCTCTCCTCCTCCTTCTCCATTCTTCCTCCTCCTCTCCCCTCTTCCTCCTCCTTCTCCTCCTCACTCCTCATTCTCCCTCCTCCCCCCTTCTCCATTCTTCTCCTCCTCTCCCCTCTTCCTCCTCCTACCCTCTTCCTCCTCCTGCCTCCTCTCCTCCTCCTCCTCCTACCTCCTCCCTCTTACTTCTCCATCCTACTACCTCCTCCCTCCTCCTCCCTTCTCCTCCTCCTCCTCTCCCCTCCTCCTCCTACCCTCTTCCTCTTCCCCTCCTCCCTCTCCCTCCTCTTCCTCCTCTTCCTCCTCCCTCTTCCTCCTCCTCCTCTCCTCCTCCCTCTCCCTCCTCCCTCTTCCTGCTCCCTCTTCCTCCCTCCTCCTCCTTCCTCCTTCTCCCTCTGCCTCCTCCCTCCTCCTCCTTCTTCCTTCTCCTCCCTCCTCCTCCCTTTTCCTCCCTCCTCCTCCTCCCTCTACCTCCTCACTCCTCCTCCTCCCTCCTCCTCCCTCTTCCTCCTCCTTCCTCCTCCTCCCTCTTCCCTCCTCCTCCCTCTACCTCCTCTTCCCTCCTCCTCCTCCCCCTCCTCCTCCCTCCTCCTCCTCCCTCCTACTCCCTCTACCTCCTCCTCCCTTCACATTCCTCCTCCTCCCTCTTTCTCCTCCTCCCTCTCCTCCTCCTGCTCCCTCCTCCTCCCTCATCCTCCCTCCTTCTCCTCCCTCCTCCTCCTCCCCCTCCTCCTCCTAATCCCTCCTCCTCCCTCCTAATCCTCCCTACTCCTCCTGTCTCCGCCCTCCTCCTCCCTCCTCCACCTCCCTCTTCCTCCTCCCTCCTCCATTTACCCAAGACAGACAGACAGTCAGACAGATAGTCGGGAACGGGATCTTATATGACTACTTATATGATTTAAATGAGATGCTCTCCACCATGGGCTGGACTGGGTCAGACAGACAGACAGATAGATAGATAGACAGACAGACAGACAGTCGGGAACGGGAACTTATATGACTACTTATATGAATTAAATGACATGCTCCCCATCAGGGTCTGGGCGAAGACGGGCTGGGTCAGACAGACAGACAGACAGACAGTCAGACAGACAGATAGTCGGTAACGGGAACGAGAACTTATATGACTACTTATATGAATTAAATGAGATGCTCCCCACTAGGGTCTGGGCGAAGCCGGGCAGGGTCAGCTAGTAATTTATATTTAACAGTGATATTAGCACTGTAAACTGTGATAACTTAATGGTTAGTGCACCTACTTAGCAAGACAATGATCCAGGTTTAATCCCCAGCTGTAACTTTTTTAAATTTTTATTTCTACTAGTGCGGTTCTTTGCCCTTTTAGAAGAGAGTGGCTCTTTATCATCTAAGAAGAGTGTGGATCCAAACTTGTTTCATCTCTCTCTCTCTCTCTCTCTCTCTCTCTCTCTCTTTCTCTCTCTCTCTCTCTCTCTCTCTCTCTCGCTCTCTCTCTCGCTCTCTCTCTCGCTCTCTCTCTCTCTCGCTCTCTCTCTCTCTCTCTTTCTCTCTCTCTCTCTCGCTCTCTCTCTCGCTCTCTCTCTCTCGCTCGCTCTCTCTCGCTCGCTCGCGCTCTCGCGCGCTCGCCCTCGCGCATTATTCCTGAGATACTGAACACTAATGGCAGTGGCCACTCCCTGACAAGTGTGTGAACTCCGAAGAATTCTCCAGGGATTATCCACCCCTGACACAACGCAGGCCGGCTCCCTGGTCTAGGGCTTAGCGACTCTCTCCGTAATCCTGTTTATCCACGTGAGCAAACGCAGCTGCGCGAGAATCGGTAGCTGTTCTCGCCGCACCCCTTACATATTGGATAAGTGAGCCGGCCGCTCAGAAAGCAATGGCAAACTGCTGACCGTAATGACCAAGAAATGAATAACAGCTGTAAAATGTTGGTGCTGACAGCGATGTCCTGTAATAGAATATGCGGGGGAAAAAAACACATAACGCAGCCAAGCTTAAACTGTCTGCATGTTAAACACAAGCATACGAAGGGCAGGAATCATTAGGGTATCATCTTTCTGTGTGTCTATTTGTTGTTTTTTTCCCCCTGTAACATGTTTCTTCTTCTTTGCGTTCATCCGGAGTGATTTTTTCAGATGTGATTGCGGTGTGTCTGGTTAGGCACCCTCGGGTCGAAACCCTCAGGCCAACACATCCGACTTTTAGCGTGCATTTTTGACCAGGTTAGCAATCCTGGGAGACTCTCACTTTTGTGGTACCGTCCACATCTCAGCTGGTCTAGTTGGAACAGTCGAAGACTACACGGTCATCCCTCAAGTGAAGGCAGGGACAGTCCATAGCATTTTCCGCCATCCTGGGTGGCTTCCATAATTGCAGAGCCGGCACATAACGCTCTGGTGCTGGGTTTACCGAGGGAATCGTCACGTCCTGCTCATGGCTGTTTTAATTCCTCACTTCAATATATTGGGCATTTCGCTCGCCCTGGGCCGTTCCTGCACAAACCAGTCAGCTCTGCGGTTGGTTTCCACTAAGCGAGTTTTCGGACATGTGCTTGTCCCTGTACCCATCAGAGCTGTTCCAGGCACGGCGGACATTCGGAAAACTACCTAGTCAGAGCTGTTCCGAACAAGAGCGGCATTCGGAAACTAGGTAGTCAGAGCTGTTCCTAGCACGGGAGACATTCGGACGAGACATTTCACTCGGACGTAAATGCGTAGTGTCAATTTTTAGTTTGCCACCCGTAGGACGACACTTCCGACTTCCGGCGGGCATTTTTTAATGAGGTTAGCCTTCCTCTGGTTTCGAGACACGTTAGACTGTTGTAATGTCACCCACATCTCAGCTGGTCAAGATAGAACGATCAACGATATCGTGGTCTGCCCTCAAGGGAAGGCAGGGGCAGACCATGGGCATTATCTCGCTATCCAAGGAGGCTTCCATAATTGCAGAGCCGGCACATATTGCTCTGAGACTGGGCTCACCCAAGGAGTTTCCACGTCCTGCTCATGGCTGCTTTAGTTCCTCACTTCCATGTGTTGGGCATCCCACTTGCCACTGATCGCTCAATCACACACCAGGAGCGGTCAGACTGCGAGTGACATCCACTCGGTAAGCTTTTGCTTGTGACTTCAGACTACGCAATAGGTTCGCTCGCCGTGCGTTCCATTTTGCGTTGATGAGACATTATTCCACTTTTGTCTACACTCTCTATGAGTTAGATACAGACAGTTTTCGTAACCCTTCGACTGGGGCACTTTTCTGACTTTTTTGTACTCGCTCACGAGGTAGGCTACATGTGTTGTTTGTCCATCAAGAATGATGATGACCATTCATTTCATCCAGTGGGGTTGAAGGTGTGGAGCCGTGGGTTCTAAGATGGCTGATAAGGCCTATTTTGGCTCGAAATGTTCTTTGACAATGTGGGCAAAGAATGCTTGACGTCTCTGGAGGAGGATTTCCTGCAGTGGTTTTTCTGTCCTGCCTTTTCTTCACAGCTCTTGCAGTCCTGGTTGCCTCACATATGACTGCACCTTTGCGCAATGATGCACGCCACGAATTTCGGTCTCTGGCTGCAGCCTCCCAGGTGTCATGATGAATTCCAAAAGCATTCAGTGAAATTTTCAGAGTGTCTTTAAAACGTTTCCTCTGGCCACCTTGGGGGCGTTTACCACAACGCAGTTCGCTGTAGAAGATTCGTTTAGGGAGCCTGTGATCTGGCATGCGGGTCAAGTGACCAGCCCAGCGAATCTGATTCTTCATCAGTATAGTGTGGATACTGGGCATGGATGCTCTTTCTAGGACTTCAGTGTCTGGAATCTTGTCTTGCCATTTAATCTTCAGTAGCTTCCTTAGGCAGACTGTGTGGAAGTGGTTTAATTTCCTAGCGTGTCGCTGATAAACAGTCCAGGTTTCACAAGCATATAGCAGTGTGGATAATACAACTGCTTTGTAGACTTTTAGCTTTGTTTGCAGGCTTATTCCAGTTCTGTCCCATACATTCTTGTACAGTCTGCCAAAGGCTGCACTGGCCTTGGAGATTCTTGCATTCACTTCGTCATCGATTGTGGCAGCTTGTGACACAGTGCTGCCAAGATAGGTGAATTTGTCCACAACACTTAGTCTATGATCATTCACTTTGATATTCGGCACAGTGTGATTATTCCCTGGAGCTGGCTGGTACATAACTACAGTCTTCTCCAAGTTGATATTGAGCCCAAAGTTGGCACAGGCATGTGAGAAAGCTGAAACATTATGTTGCATGTCGCCTCTGAGTTGGCGTATAGAGCGCAATCATCAGCAAACAGGAGCTCTCTGACAGTGCCGCTGTCAATTTTGGTTTTAGCTTTCAGCCTTCTGAGATTGAATAACTTTCCATCCATACGGTAGTTGATGTCTATTCCAATGTCGTCGTTCTCGAAGGCATTCATCAACATGGCTGAAAACATGAGGCTGAACAGTGTTGGTGCCAGGACACATCCTTGCTTCACTCCATTAGTTACAGGAAAGGGTTCAGACAGTTCACCATTTTCCTGTACTCTTGCCTGCATGCCGTCATGAAATAGCCGCACTATTTGGACAAACTTTCGTGGACAGCCATATTTTGCCATAATCTTCCACAGTCCTTCTCTGCTGACTGTATCAAAAGCCTTGGTAAGGTCAATGAAAGTGGAGAACATTTCGCAGTTCTGTTCCTGACATTTCTCTTGCAGCTGCCTTGCAGCGAAAATCATGTCAACAGTTCCACGTTCTTTTCTGAAGCCACATTGACTCTCAGGAAGAAGACCTTGATCGAGATGGGCTGTGAGGCGATTGAGAAGAATTCTGGTGAGTATCTTCCCTGCAATTGAAAGCAAGGAGATGCCTCGGTGGTTGTCACAGGATTGGCGGTTTCCTTTACGTTTGTAAAGGTGGACTATTGACGCGTCCTTAAAATCTTGTGGCATGGTCTCGTTCATCCATATGTTTGTGAAGACTTGGTGAAGCTGCTCTGTTAGGACCGGCCCACCTGCCTTGTATATCTCTGCTGGGATGGAGTCAGGACCAGGTGCCTTGCCGCTGGAGAGTTGCTGGATGGCTTTGTTTATTTACACTATGGTTGGCAGGTCACCAAGTGTCTCATTGGTGGGAACTTGAGGAAGGCAGTTGATGGTTTCATCATCGAAGAAGGAAGTTGCATTTAAGATTTTGCTGAAATGCTCTGCCCAGCGTTGGAGGATTTCTTTCTTATCGGTGACCAGTAGAAGACGACCATATGGCCTGAGCCGCCTGTGTGCAGGTCTGCGACTACGGCTGCCAGCGTACCCACGCCTGCCGCTTTGCCGCTCGCCCATCGCCACAGGGCTTGAAGGTGATATGTGACGTTGGATGAAGAATGACTTGCGCGATGACTTGGATTAAAGTGAGGAAGAGTTGCGCAATTCGTCGACCTCACTCTCTCGCCTGAGTCCATCTGAGTCCAGTGGCAAGACAAGTCGAGACGATTGGAGACGAATACAGGTGCAGTGGATGACCAGGGCGCTCTACGTGCCTTGCCGTGCTCATTACGTTCCACAACGCTTTGCAGGTAAACGCCGTCTTGCCCGTTGAATCAGGAATGATTTCTTCCGCGCAGTCTGCCGAATCCTGTCTTCACATGCTGGGTAGGCATACCCTAGTTTACCTCTTGGTTTGACACCAAATCGGATACCCATGCCTGGTTTAGCCAGCCTCTCACAGCTGTTGCCCGGGGGGTGGCCGCTGTCGCATGCTGACAGCTACTAGGAGCCACAGGCACGAGCTGGGTGTCAGACTTGGACCAGTGGGGGATGGGTCCTGAAAGGACATGAGAGCCATCCTTACCAAAGGTGCTACCAATGCCTGACACCCCGTACCCCCCTACTACATGCTACATGTGCTGCCGGCTCAGCACCTTACCTTCGTGCAGCAGTGAACGGGAAACGGCCAGGCCCCTTCATCCGGGAATCTCTCATATCCCCCAGCTGGGAGCCTTCGAACATGTATCAGACCTGAGCATGTAGCTTGCTCAGTATCATGTTTCTATTTTCCGGTAGACGGGTATCAGCCTGGCTCTAAGATCCGAGGGTTTGTGGCTTAGAGGCGTTCAGCCACAGCCCTCGACAGGGAGCCTTAAGAGTTTTGTCCGGACCAAGAAATTCTGCCTTTGTGCACCTCATTTAAATTTTGACTGCTATCCTCAGTCTGTAAGGTGTGGAATGCGCCTGGCCCTGCAGCCAGCAGGGTTAGGATCGGCTAGCCTCTCCCAGGAGGGGTGAAGAGCGAAAATTAGTAGCCTGCCGATGACCCGCAGACTACACAAGTCAACCCCCACCTCCACGTGGTGCAGACCGGGCAACCATGACCGCGAGGTCATGGGCTAACGGGGCTATGGCTCGCCATAGGGGATGGACTCCCTGTGGTCAGATTAGTGTCCTAAACCTGCGACTGGCCTAGCAAGCCGGCAGGGGATCTTCATACTGCTCGTAGAAAAACTAAGAAGTATAAACGGACTGACCCAAACGGCTATCGACCCGGCAATGTTAACGGACTACGAGATAGATCAGCGATTCAAAAAATAGGCACAATGAACGTCTGTGGTTTCAATAGTAAAGAAGAAGAGCTTATAGAAACAATGGAGAAGAGGAATATTGGTCTGATGGGAATAGCGGACACCAGAACAAAAGGGAAAGGATGCAAGGAGCTCCACCGCAGTTACACGTTTGTTTACTCTGGAGTAGAACAGCAAGAAAGGGCAAGACACGGTGTGGGAATAGTCATCGAACCACAGCTAGCAAGAGCAATACTAGAAATAAAATATATATCAGAAAGAATCATAACAGTGAGAATAAAAGAACAAACAATCACAACATATGTACAGATATACGCACCATGTAATGCAAACAATAATGAGCAAGAATGTGAGGACTTCTACGAAGACATACATGACGTGCTAAATAAAATAGATAGGCAGGACAACATCATAGTTATGGGAGACTTCAATGCAAGACTAGGACATAACAGAGGGGGAATAGAAAAACACCTGGGAGCATTTGGAGATCAGCAAAATGAAAGGAATGATAACGGAAGTAGACTGATAGAGCTTTGCAGCCAACACGATCTCTATATAACAAACACATTCTATAAACATAAAGATTCGCAAGTATACACCTGGTATAAATGGAACAATCTAGATACTAAAAGCCAAATTGATTTTATATTAACAAGAAATAACAGAAAGAGAAATATATTAGATGCAAGAGCAGTGCCCAATTTCAGTATAAACACAGATCATAAAGCAGTCGTTGC
This sequence comes from Cepaea hortensis, assembly GCA_963921405.1. Taxonomy (NCBI): domain Eukaryota; kingdom Metazoa; phylum Mollusca; class Gastropoda; order Stylommatophora; family Helicidae; genus Cepaea; species Cepaea hortensis. The sequence goes on along the minus strand of CAWUFQ010000272.1, from coordinate 93,547 downwards.
CACAATAAGAACCATTAGAAGAAGAAAACAAAAAGCAGGAAAATACATGCCATGTGAATCAGTAAACTTAAAAAACCTTAAAGACGAGGCAGTAAGGGAAAATTATGAGAAAGAACTAACTGAACTCTTTGTAAAATTACCTACGGAAAGAAAAACAGTGGAAGAAGAATGGGAGACGTTCAAATCAAGCGTTTTAAATACTGCAAAAATAACATGCGGAACCACGAAAAAATGCAAAACACGGATAAAGAAAATAACAAGTTGGTGGAACGCAGAAGTAAAGAAAGCGGTAAAAGAAAAAAAGGAAAAATATAAAAAGTGGTTGAAGAGCAAACAGGAATGTGATCTCATAGAATACAGAATATCGAGAAGACATGTGAGTAGAATAGTAAAGAGGGAAAAACAGAAAGACTGGGAAGAGTATGGAGAAACCCTAAATAAAAACTACAAGGAGGCAACCAGAAACTTCTACAAAAAGATAAGTGCAATGCGAACCAGAGGAGTACCCTTTGACCCAACTGAAATAATTAACAGCGAAAATGGAGAACCAATAAGTGAACAAAAACACATCCTAATAAGATGGAAGCAGTATTTCGAACAACTTCTCAACATCCCATCAGATGTCACAGGAATTCAAGAGACCTACACAGATGTCACCGAGGAACTAGAACCAGACATACTAAAAGAAGAAATTATAGAAGCCATCAGATTAGCCCCATTGAACAAATCACCAGGACAGGATGAAATACCAAATGAACTAATTAAAGCAGCAAGGGAAGTAGGAACAGCTTGGCTACATAGACTATTCAACCATGTTTGGGTAGAACAACAGACACCACGAGACTGGGGAAACGCCATAATTATCCCAATTTGGAAAAACAAAGGCAGCAAAAGAGATTGCACACAATACAGAGGCATTTCACTGTTGAGTCATACTGGGAAAATATTTTGCAAAATTCTTGAAAAAAGATTACGAACTACTTTAGAACCCCAGCTAAGCGAAACGCAGCTTGGATTTAGGAAAAACAAAGGATGCACAGACGCCATTTTTGCTCTTAGACAACTTATAGAAAAATCAATTGAATTCAATGAAACACTCTACTTAGCCTTTGTTGACCAAGAAAAGGCATTTGATAGGGTAGATAGAAACAAGCTGTGGGAAATCCTTAAACAATATGGAGTGAGTACACATCTAACAAACCTAACTAGAAGTTTATACGACAACAGTGAATGCATAGTGAGAGCAACTGGAGGACACTCAGAACCCTTCACCATAAGATCTGGAGTACGACAAGGTTGTGTCCTGTCCCCTCTCTTGTTCATAACATATATAGACAACATATGTAAAGAAACCAGCCAAGCAGAGACAGCAAGAATACCGCATGACGAGAACACAGAAGAAGAACCATCTGCAAATCTAACCATTAGAGAACTCCTGTTTGCGGACGACCAAGCACTAATAGCAAAATCAGAAGCTGAATTACAAGACCACATGAATAGTCTAAACGAAATGTGTAGGGAACATAACATGAAAATTAGCACAAGCAAAACAGAGGTAATGACTATAACTAAAGAAGAACAAACAGCAACAATTCACCTAAACGAACATCCCTTGAAACAAGTAAAGAGCTTCAAGTACCTAGGAAGTATAATATCATCAAATGGCAGATCAGAAGACGAGATCGAAAATAGGTGCAATAAGGCAAATCAACTCATTGGACAAATGGCACCAATACTAAAGAACAAACATGTATCAATAACTACTAAGAAAGCACTTTACAACACAATCTTCCTACCAACTCTGTGCTACCAATGCCAAACCTGGACAATGACAGAAAAAGAGAAAAGAAAAATCACAACAACAGAAATGAGGTTCCTGAGAAGAATACTCAACGTATCAAGAAGAGATAAGATCAGAAATGAAGAAATCAGGACTAAAGTGGGGGTTAAAGCTGCTCTAGATTTTATTAGAAAGCAGCAAGTCAAATGGTTTGGCCATGCAAGTAGGCTACCAGTCAACAGCATGCCACAACAGGCAATGACGTACAGACCAGATGGAAACAGAGGAAGAGGCCGACCACGTAAACGCTGGACGGAGGGAATAACAGAATCCATGGGAATGTCGATATACGAAGCCCATAACCGGGCACTCTCACGAAGTTTATACTTCACCTCGACACCGCAAGGTACAAGAGGAACATGATGAGATGAGATGAGATGAGATGAGATGAGATGAGATCCTCAGTCTATGCCTGCAGAGCAGCAGGTTGTGTCTCTCTTAGTCTGGTCCCTATCCCATAAGCTGTCCGATATGTAATTTTTCACCCATCGGCAAGCAAATGGGGTCTATGGGACACGCAAGCTCCCCCACCACGTCAAGGTGGAGACACATCGGGGGAGGTAACATGTTTAATTACATCACAGCCATGGCCTCTGACTTCTCCATTCTTGTGACAAATCGCTGGAGCAGTAATTCCAGACATTGGGGACAGTTTCCCTGACACCACAGCGGAAGAAGCCGTTGCAGATAACGCCGATACTTCACGCACTCCTTGAACATGATGATGATGACCATGCTTATCGACATGGCACATGATGATGACTGTTGCTGCTGCTACTACTTAATACTTAATACTATGGCTGCTGCTGCTTCTGCTGTTACTGTTACTCCTGCAACAACCACTACAACTACTGTTCTTGCTGCCGCTACTACAATAAGTATTTAACTACAAAAACTACAATTACAACAACAACAACTGCTGCTGTTACAGCTTCTGCTGCTGCTGTTACAGCTTCTGCTGCTGCTGTTACTGCTGCTGCTGTTAGTGCTGCTACTGTTGCTGCTGTTACTGCTGCTACTACTACTATACATACCACAACTAATAGCAGTTTTCTACAGTTGTTACTATTACTATCAATACTACTATACAAATATCACTACTAATACTCCAATTTATGCTGCTACTTTTTTCACATATCCTATCACGGGACATCGCTGACTACAGTTACTAACTACTACTACAATTACTTCTACTACTATAGTTACTTCTTCTTCTTTTGCGTTCATCAAGATTTTTTTTTTTCCGGATGTGACTGCGTTGTGCCTGTTTACAGCAGAGCTGCGTTCTTGCGCCGTTAGGCAGACACATCCGACTTCTGCGGGCATTTGTTGACCGGGTTAACCTTCCAGTTACAACTACTACTATTTGAAAGTTTCACTCGGTAAGAATCCTTATTGCCTATGAGTGCGCTTTTATCAATACCCTAGAGTGCATTTCTCAAACAGAATACGATTTCCTTCCATTCTCTCGATACGGATTCCCATGTCACACTGATTTAAATCGGTATCTTGGTAGCAGATTTCTTAGCCCGTAAATAGATATGAATTGCGTAGCTAGTACGAAATACGCACCCAACCAAGTTAAGGTGAGTTAACCTTAACTATTCAATATTGAATCCTTGACTGTAGTATGCAGCATAGCGATCACCCAACACCAGTTTCACATCGTACCTATACAAATATGTTAATATATACTCGTAGTTTCGTGTTTGACTTTATTATGTCATAATATTCATTTATCCACGTTTAGCCTGCTACGTCGATGACTCCGATGCGGGATCTACAAGCAATAGAGAACAGTGTATGTATAAAAGTGGCGAGGATGTGTTGGCTTACACCAGCTTCAACAAGGTTTGTTTGTTTATTTACACGTTTATATTCCAGAAGTAATATTTTATGTAATCCTTAGTCTCCTAAACATTTTTGGGCGAATTTTGTTAGCTTGTTTCTGATTGTGTAACCATTTCATACAAGATTAATGTTCTCTAAACATGTTGTCATTGTTTCAACAAGACAGCAGCCATAGGCACAGGCCTCTGTGTGCTACAGTTAGGAGTTTAGTTGTAGGGGTGGGGAGGGGAGGGGAGGGAGTGTGGAAGGGAGCACTTGACACTATCTAGCAGTCTCGAGAATTTCAGGGCTGGATGGGAAACACATCAAACCGACTCTTTGCAGCCATTTATCTATGGAACTAAGAAAATAAGAGCGTTTGCATTTCAATTTTCTGAGACGAATAGAACATTAATATCTTAAGGCAAGTAGTAGTACTACTTACGTCTGTTTACCAACGTTCCCAGAGCAAATAGTATATTTGGATGTTTACTAAAGTTTTAAGAATACATGATAATTTAGAAACCCTACGAATTAGTGTTCAACGGTAAAAATCAACAAAAGGGACAGACATTATAACGCAAAAAGCACAACGGGCTCTTATCTTATATATAAAAGGCGATCTCCGTCTGTCTGTATGTCCGTATGTCCTTTATGCGCTCGCGAACGGCCCATCCGATTGAGATGAAATTTTCTACACGTCTTCCTTTCATTCCAGCACAACCCACTGTGATATTTTTTTTAGTGTGAAATCGGCTGCTTACCCCATATTATTTAATTTTCCATTTTTCATTGTAATTTATATACAGCGAGGGGACCTAACTCTGTAAAAGTTATTTCAAGGGGCATAACTTTTCTGTATAACTTATAGTCATATTGTTGCATCGTTTTCAAAGATTTGTAAACTCTTAGTCCATAGTTATATACCGGCATATGAGTTATAATAAATAGTGATACAATCTTTAAGGCATTTTCAAAGTTTTCATAAAAATAATGCATAATGCATAACATTGTAACTCTTTTTATGCTTAAAGAATAAATAAATAATAGTTACCTTATCTCTATCAAGTTTGAAGATTTTATATTTCTTTACACTGTCGCCAACTCTAAGAAGAGAAGGAACAACTTCAGCCATTATTAAATCTACAGACATATGCGTTATATTCCTCCTCCTCCTCCTCTCCCCTCCTCCACCTCCTACCCTCTTCCTCTTCCCCTCCCCCTCCTCCCTCTCCCTCCTCCTCTTCCCTCTTTCTCCTCCTCCTCCCTCCTCCTCCCTCTTCCTCCTCCTTCCTCCTCCTCTTTCCTCCTCCACCCTCTTCCTCCCTCTTCCTCCTCCTGCCTCCTCGCCCTCCTCCCTCCTCCTAATCACTCCTCTTCCTTCCTCCTCCCTTCTCCTCCTACTCCCTCTCCCTCCTCCTCCATCCTCCTTCTCCTACGTCCTCCCCTCCTCCCTCCTCCTCCTCCCTCTTCCTCCCTCCTCCTCCTTCTCCTCTCTCTTCCTCCCTCCTTCTCCTCCCTCTCCTCCTCCCTCTTCCTCCCTCTCCTCCTCCCTCCTCTTCATCCCTTCTCCTCCTCCCTTCTCCTCCTCCCTCCTCATCCTCTCTCCTCCTCCCTCCTCCTCCCCCCTCTACCTCCTTCCTCCTCCTCCCTCCTCCTCCTCCCTCCACATCCCTCCTCCTCCCTCTTCATCATCCCTCCTCCTCCCCCTCCTTCTCCTCCCTCCTCCTTCTCCCTCCTCCTTCTCCCTCCTCCTCCTCCCTCCTCCTCCTCCCTCCTCCTCCTCTCTCCTCCTCCCTCCTCCTCCATCCTCCTTCCTCCTCCTCCATCTCCCTCCTCCTCCTCCATCTCCCTCCTCCTCCCTCTCCTCCTCCCTCCTCCTCCTGCGTTCTTCTCCTCCCTCCTTCACCCTCCTCCTCCTCCTTCTCCTTCCTCCTCCCTCTTCCTCCTCCCTCTTCCTCCTCCCTCCTCCCCTCCTCCCTCATCCTCCCTCTTCCTCCTCCAACTCCTCCTCCCCTCCTCCTCCCACATTCTCCTGCCTCCTCCTCCCTCCTCCTCCTCCTTCTCCCTCCTCCTCCCTCCTCCTTCTCCCTCCTCCTCCCTCTCCTCCTCCCTCCTCCTCCTGCGTTCTTCTCCTCCCTCCTTCTCCCTCCTCCTCCTCCTTCTCCTTCCTCCTCCCTCTTCCTCCTCCCTCTTCCTCCTCCCTCTTCCTCCTCCCTCCTCCCCCTCCTCCTCCCTCTTCCTCCTCCCCCCTCTTCCTCCTCCCCCTCCTCCTCCCCTCTTCCTCCCACCTCCTCCTGCCTCCTCCTCCTCCCTCATCCTCCTCCTTCCTCCTCCTCCCTCCTCCTCCTCTCTCCTCCTCTCTCCTCCTCCTAATCCCTCCTCCTCCCTACTACTCCTCCTCCTTCCTCCTCCCTCCTCTTCCCTCCTGCTCCTCTCTCCGCCTATCTCTTCCTCCCTCCTACTCCTCCCTCCTCCTCTCTCCTCCACCTCCCTCTTCCTCCTCCCAGCTCCTACTCCTCCTTTTTCTTCTTCTTCTGCTGCTGCTGCCGCTGCTCCATTTACCCAAGTTAATTGTTGGGGAAGATGTAAAGATCTTTCAAGTGCTCTTTCTAATGCTTTTTGTAAGTTGGTCTTCGTTTATCTAAGGTTGTTCTAACTGCAACCAATAAATGATTAGACAGACAGACAGACAGACAGACAGACAGACAGACAGACGGACGGACGGACGGACGGACGGACGGACGGACGGACGGACGGACGGACGGACGGACGGACGGACGGACGGACGGAGGGGGCGGGGCGGGGCGGGGCGGGGCGGGGCGGGGCGGGGCGGGGCGGGGCGGGGCGGGACGGGGCGGGACGGGACGGGACGGGACGGGACGGGACGGGACGGGACGGGACGGGACGGGACGGGACGGGACGGGACGGGACGGGACGGGACGGGACGGGACGGGACGGGACGGGACGGGACGGGACGGGACGGGACGGGACGGGACGGGACGGGACGGGACGGGACGGGACGGGACGGGACGGGACGGGACGGGACGGGACGGGACGGGACCGGACCGGACCGGACCGGACCGGACCGGACCGGACCGGACCGGACCGGACCGGACCGGACCGGACCGGACCAGACCAGACCAGACCAGACCAGACCAGACCAGACCAGACCAGACCAGACCAGACCAGACCAGACCAGACCAGACCAGACCAGACCAGACCAGACCAGACCAGACCAGACCAGACCAGACCAGACCAGACCAGACCAGACCAGACCAGACCAGACCAGACCAGACCAGACCAGACCAGACCAGACCAGACCAGACCAGACCAGACCAGACCAGACCAGACCAGACCAGACCAGACCAGACCAGACCAGACCAGACCAGACCAGACCAGACCAGACCAGACCAGACCAGACCAGACCAGACCAGACCAGACCAGACCAGACCAGACCAGACCAGACCAGACCAGACCAGACCAGACCAGACCAGACCAGACCAGACCAGACCAGACCAGACCAGACCAGACCAGACCAGACCAGACCAGACCAGACCAGACCAGACCAGACCAGACCAGACCAGACCAGACCAGACCAGACCAGACCAGACCAGACCAGACCAGACCAGACCAGACCAGACCAGACCAGACCAGACCAGACCAGACCAGACCAGACCAGACCAGACCAGACCAGACCAGACCAGACCAGACCAGACCAGACCAGACCAGACCAGACCAGACCAGACCAGACCAGACCAGACCAGACCAGACCAGACCAGACCAGACCAGACCAGACCAGACCAGACCAGACCAGACCAGACCAGACCAGACCAGACCAGACCAGACCAGACCAGACCAGACCAGACCAGACCAGACCAGACCAGACCAGACCAGACCAGACCAGACCAGACCAGACCAGACCAGACCAGACCAGACCAGACCAGACCAGACCAGACCAGACCAGACCAGACCAGACCAGACCAGACCAGACCAGACCAGACCAGACCAGACCAGACCAGACCAGACCAGACCAGACCAGACCAGACCAGACCAGACCAGACCAGACCAGACCAGACCAGACCAGACCAGACCAGACCAGACCAGACCAGACCAGACCAGACCAGACCAGACCAGACCAGACCAGACCAGACCAGACCAGACCAGACCAGACCAGACCAGACCAGACCAGACCAGACCAGACCAGACCAGACCAGACCAGACCAGACCAGACCAGACCAGACCAGACCAGACCAGACCAGACCAGACCAGACCAGACCAGACCAGACCAGACCAGACCAGACCAGACCAGACCAGACCAGACCAGACCAGACCAGACCAGACCAGACCAGACCAGACCAGACCAGACCAGACCAGACCAGACCAGACCAGACCAGACCAGACCAGACCAGACCAGACCAGACCAGACCAGACCAGACCAGACCAGACCAGACCAGACCAGACCAGACCAGACCAGACCAGACCAGACCAGACCAGACCAGACCAGACCAGACCAGACCAGACCAGACCAGACCAGACCAGACCAGACCAGACCAGACCAGACCAGACCAGACCAGACCAGACCAGACCAGACCAGACCAGACCAGACCAGACCAGACCAGACCAGACCAGACCAGACCAGACCAGACCAGACCAGACCAGACCAGACCAGACCAGACCAGACCAGACCAGACCAGACCAGACCAGACCAGACCAGACCAGACCAGACCAGACCAGACCAGACCAGACCAGACCAGACCAGACCAGACCAGACCAGACCAGACCAGACCAGACCAGACCAGACCAGACCAGACCAGACCAGACCAGACCAGACCAGACCAGACCAGACCAGACCAGACCAGACCAGACCAGACCAGACCAGACCAGACCAGACCAGACCAGACCAGACCAGACCAGACCAGACCAGACCAGACCAGACCAGACCAGACCAGACCAGACCAGACCAGACCAGACCAGACCAGACCAGACCAGACCAGACCAGACCAGACCAGACCAGACCAGACCAGACCAGACCAGACCAGACCAGACCAGACCAGACCAGACCAGACCAGACCAGACCAGACCAGACCAGACCAGACCAGACCAGACCAGACCAGACCAGACCAGACCAGACCAGACCAGACCAGACCAGACCAGACCAGACCAGACCAGACCAGACCAGACCAGACCAGACCAGACCAGACCAGACCAGACCAGACCAGACCAGACCAGACCAGACCAGACCAGACCAGACCAGACCAGACCAGACCAGACCAGACCAGACCAGACCAGACCAGACCAGACCAGACCAGACCAGACCAGACCAGACCAGACCAGACCAGACCAGACCAGACCAGACCAGACCAGACCAGACCAGACCAGACCAGACCAGACCAGACCAGACCAGACCAGACCAGACCAGACCAGACCAGACCAGACCAGACCAGACCAGACCAGACCAGACCAGACCAGACCAGACCAGACCAGACCAGACCAGACCAGACCAGACCAGACCAGACCAGACCAGACCAGACCAGACCAGACCAGACCAGACCAGACCAGACCAGACCAGACCAGACCAGACCAGACCAGACCAGACCAGACCAGACCAGACCAGACCAGACCAGACCAGACCAGACCAGACCAGACCAGACCAGACCAGACCAGACCAGACCAGACCAGACCAGACCAGACCAGACCAGACCAGACCAGACCAGACCAGACCAGACCAGACCAGACCAGACCAGACCAGACCAGACCAGACCAGACCAGACCAGACCAGACCAGACCAGACCAGACCAGACCAGACCAGACCAGACCAGACCAGACCAGACCAGACCAGACCAGACCAGACCAGACCAGACCAGACCAGACCAGACCAGACCAGACCAGACCAGACCAGACCAGACCAGACCAGACCAGACCAGACCAGACCAGACCAGACCAGACCAGACCAGACCAGACCAGACCAGACCAGACCAGACCAGACCAGACCAGACCAGACCAGACCAGACCAGACCAGACCAGACCAGACCAGACCAGACCAGACCAGACCAGACCAGACCAGACCAGACCAGACCAGACCAGACCAGACCAGACCAGACCAGACCAGACCAGACCAGACCAGACCAGACCAGACCAGACCAGACCAGACCAGACCAGACCAGACCAGACCAGACCAGACCAGACCAGACCAGACCAGACCAGACCAGACCAGACCAGACCAGACCAGACCAGACCAGACCAGACCAGACCAGACCAGACCAGACCAGACCAGACCAGACCAGACCAGACCAGACCAGACCAGACCAGACCAGACCAGACCAGACCAGACCAGACCAGACCAGACCAGACCAGACCAGACCAGACCAGACCAGACCAGACCAGACCAGACCAGACCAGACCAGACCAGACCAGACCAGACCAGACCAGACCAGACCAGACCAGACCAGACCAGACCAGACCAGACCAGACCAGACCAGACCAGACCAGACCAGACCAGACCAGACCAGACCAGACCAGACCAGACCAGACCAGACCAGACCAGACCAGACCAGACCAGACCAGACCAGACCAGAGAATATGGCTCAGCAGGTAAAGTTATGTTATTACAGTGCAACTTCGATTAACCGTCACCTGTTAGACGGATAACCGAATAGACGGCTAACAGAAATCTCTTATGTATGTACAGTTATGTGATTTAATATGGTTTTGGGACGAATGAATAATATATATAAATAGTATTTAATTTTACAAAACGATCAATATAAACTTCAAAATAAGTGTAGTAATGTACTATCAGTGAAATATTATAAACCTATGTTACTTAAAAATAATCTGTCATCTCTTTCTGTGTCTTTCAGGCCCGAGCTTTCTGCGCGGCGATGTTCCGTATCTTACGCAGTTGTAGGTTTTTGGCTAATAGTTTCTTAATTGTCAATTTCGCCTTCAATGGGAGTCACACTAGAAACAATTTCATCATCGTTCAAAATTTGAAAGCCTTCCTCTATTTTATCACATACCAACCAATCTATTGCTTATTCTGGGGTAATGTTTTCACTGTTTAAGCCTACATTGTTGCACAGTTGCACAATTTCGTCAAAACTGTCTGTTCCTTCAGTTTCGCCAATAGGTTCAGGCAAGAGTTTATTCCACCCATTCTTTAAGTTAGACACTGTAAAGTAAGCCCAGGCAATGGCGACATTGAAAATAGCTTCTTTTGTGTTGTATCTCTTCCAAAACTCGGGCACTATGGAAAAAAAAAACACAAAACATTCATTCGAATACAGTCTACTGTCACGACCGAGACCAGTATGTAACACACTAGTGACTGGTTAGTGATGGGGTTTGTGGTCCACCAGATGAGGCTCAACGCCCCCGCCATCGATTAGTAGTCATGAAAAAAAAAAAAAAAAAACACCAACACACACATTGGAGAACTTGGTGACAAATGTCAAGATCGAAGGGAACAGACCAAGGGGAATACCGAGAAGTAAATACCTGGATGGCTTGGCCACATGGCATGGTCGAGACAAGAACACTGAGTTGATCCACGACTCTGGTGATTGAGTGAAATGGCGAGTCATGACCGCCCACGCTTTCCGGCATGGCACATAATTGATTGATTGATGTTGCTCTTAATCTCTGTTGTGCATCTTCCATTGTGCATCTTCCATCTGATGTTATAAATGCCCCTATGTATTGTCAAAGCTTCTATTGTGCTAATTAATTGTCCAGTAGCCATACTAGTAGGTTCAGATGTGATCTAAGGCGTGTTTTCAAATCATCAGTCATTGTGGTTTTATTTCTTGTATACCTTCCGGTATAAATAAACATATCAATGTATGGCTTCCCTGGGGTGTTGGCCTGAAGTCCATTGACAACGAAATACGTACAGCCTGTGCAGGAAACATGACCTGCCTAGGGCTAATCCCAGCCAGTCTATAGGTTCTGTGCTGAACAATGATCTGATTACATCCTGATGCGCCTCTCAGCAATGATGTACAGACCAAAATGGAAGCAGAAGGAAGACACCATCCACGTAAACGATGGACGGAGGAAATAGCAGAGTTCATGGGCATATCGAAATATGAAGCCCATAAGTGGGCACTCTCGCGCTGTTTTTACTTCACCTCGATACGGCAAGTTACAAGAGGAACATGCTGAGATGGGATGAGATGAGTGCCTCTCAGCTGATGTGAATTTCCAGCACCGATCTTGGAAAACTTCTCTAGTTTCCAACTCGGACACCGATCTTGGTCTACTCACTAGTTTCCAACTCGGATACCGGTCTTGGAAAACTTCTCTAGTTTCCAACTCGGACACCGGTCTTGGACAACTCACTAGTTTCCAACTCGGATACCGGTCTTGGAAAACTTCTCTAGTTTCCAACTCGGACACCGATCTTGGTCTACTCACTAGTTTCCGACTCGGACACCGGTCTTGGAAAACTTCTCTAGTTTCCAACTCGGACACCGATCTTGCTCTACTCACTAGTTTCCGACTCGGACACCGGTCTTGGAAAACTCTAGTTTCCGACTCGGAAAGGAAAAGAACCCCGTAATGCAGTCGCCGTGGAGATGGTATTTCAGTATGGAGTCTGGAGAAAAGCTTCAACAGCAACCTCACTCTAATAGATGCAAAGCCTTTTCATGGTTCAGGCGAACTGCAAGTCAATATTAAGACTTAAGTCCAGATTTCCAGAGGAATCGCAACCAACCCACCGCTCCATATTTCCAATGTAACATTCATTTAGTCGAAGGAAAACCTAAAAGCTGCACTCCTTGTGATAGACGAATGACAACACACAAGTGTGAGGGAAACATAGATAAGAAAGACTATCCACCGGCCCTCCACATGAAAAGATCATGGTATAGACGGAAATTTGTATTTTAAGTGGAAATCAAGGGCTAATAAGCATTTGATCTTCTTAAGACTACCTTTAAGTTGATGAATACGTAACTAATCAGGTTAGTCTGTCTTAGAATCGACTAAACTGATCATAATAAAAATACAAATTTCTTCTAAAGAAATAATTTTGTTTCCTATAATATAATATATTATGTAGTTATATAACAATAATGTAATCACGTTAATTGTGTCTTTAAATCACATTAATGAAGAATAAGAACATTTCCAGTCGGACATTTTTTTACGTTGGCAAAAATGCTGTTTCTTAGATTTTTTTCTTCTTTTCAGTTTACGAAGCAATCTAATGTGGCAGCTTTCACGACAAACATTTTCCATTTCCAAATCATGAACTATTTTTAACCATTTCATTTGCGTGCCACAGACATAACTACCGCAATTTCCCTCGTTGCTGATTATCCACATGGAATAATGTTCAGTTTTCTGTTTGGCAGAACGTCTTGGCGTGATTTGAATTCATCCATGTCCATTGCGTTGAGTTGAGTTACGAACCGGCATTACTGCACCCGCGAAATTCCAAGTGCTCTGTCCTTATCTGCAACAGCCAGCGAAGAGGCATAATACTAATGTTACCAGTAGTGGTCTGATCATGTGTCAGTCTGACCTTCTCTCGGAGTCCTGCGTATTGGCCAGAACCTCTAGTCACCCCCTTCAGTATCTTTCCCTCCAAACCAGTGATGCTATGCCGTTCTTCTGCAATGTACACAGATTCCAGAAGGGCCCCAGCCACATCTACCTTATCATGCACCAACACCCCACCAAGTGGTGCAGACCAGCCAATATGTCCACCTGCACGTCTTCCACCACACCATCATGTCATGGGGAGACACGTCCAACATGTTTTTTGTTTTAATTTTTAATTTTCTTATTTTATGAAATTGAAGCCTGCCACTCTGGAGCATGTATGTCTTCACCTTTCTCATTATACTTTGAAGTCCATTGCAACCACGATATGTGTGTGCGCTGTTTGCCCCCCCCCCCCCCCCCCCGCGCCATCGGAACACCGCCATGACCTCTTCTCCCCCCGCCCCCCGCCCCCCGCCCATTCTGACTAAATGTTGTGAAGTATTATCCCAGGCTCTCCTGCACCAAGCGCCGTCTATCAACCTTCACCGTGAAAACCAGTGCTGCTGTAATTGTTTCCTGTCTATTCTGGAACCCCTCATAAACATAATTCAAATGTTGCAGCATTTGACCATGTTTCTTTCCTTCGTCGGTAACTCCACAGCCCTTTTGGGAGTAACGTTTCCCTTTCCTGGGGAGCGGCTGGCCGAGTGGTCAGAATGCCAGATTCTTTTTCTGGAGACCCGTGTTTGAATCCTTGGTAAGGTGTGGAGTTTTTTTTCTGTCTGTGGCCAAAAAAAAACTTAACTCTAACCTGCGCAATTCGCGGCGACTGCACTAGCCAGGCGACCTTAATTCCTCAGGCTCAAAGACCCCCCTGCCATACACCGCAAGGTACTATATTGGCAGTAAATGACAGTTTCCCTTTCTAAGAATTCCAATTCTTGCAGCTTAACATTTTCCAATACCTTGTTAAATGTATTCTGCACGGTGATAATCCTATAGCCATTAAGTCTTGAATGTTCTTTGCCTGTCTTGGGTAGTGGAATTAAATAGCTGTGCGTCCACTCTTGGGTTACTGATGCCTTGCTTATGCACAGATTAAAACAAGCAGCCATCACTTCTAAGTCTTCTTCGCTCATATCTTTCATTTGTGAGTATATGACTGTTATGTCCCAGCGCAGTGTCTTTTGCTCTTTTCAATACATACTTTGTCCTCAACCTCTACTACATTCTCCTAGCCGTCGTACTCGATGTAAACTGCTAGCTGCTCTTACAGCCTACCTACCTTTTCCATCATTGTAATTTGTTTTAAACCTCTACTGTAAAGCTTCTTTCTCCGTGTCCGTTATGGGCATGCGGCTATACCCATACACTGTTGGCATTGTGGTAGGCGGTATTTTCTAACTTTTTTTTCTGTACTTGCCAGAATCTATCCAGTCTTATCACCTTCCATAGCACTCATGAAGTTGTTGCACGAAGCTTACGCTCAACTTTCTCCCTTCACATCCTTTCCGTCGTCTCCAGTTCCTCTTGTGTGCCATGCGTTGTCTTTCGTCGTAATATTCTGCAGCTGCTTAGAGTTCCACAAAAGTTACAACTTCGGGATCCACCACGGGGGATACAAACTGAGTCTGCTGGGTCTAATCCATGCCTTCTGTCAAATGTCCAAAAATGTTGGTCCGCTAGTATTTGAAGGCCCTGCTTGATCTCGTAGCTTAGAACTTGCTCAATATGGAAATCAACATGGAGCAAGGCTAGCGGTCACTTTCATGTTCCCCACAAAATGGTCCATGTCGTTTCCAATATTGCAAACTGGGTGGCAAGTGCTAATTTAATAGTAGGATATGCGTCCTCTGGTTTCATTTTCACTCTCGTTGGCCTTCCATCATTAATTCAGACTACTAATGTCTTAACTACGGCATCCACAAGAGCGTACCACTGTCGGTATTCCCTTGTATAGTCCCTTTCTCTGCTCCGAGCGTTACAATCCCCACAGATAAGCCTGCACCCTGGAATTTCATCCAACTCCTTGAGCCAGTCCCAATGCTTCTTAGTGACAGCAGAATCTACAGAGTCATATACATATATTATATTCCAAACTGAGTCCGCCAATTTCCAGAGTCCCCTGAACCTCTCTTGCCTTATAATTCCACTCGTTCATGTCCATTACCGCATGCCTCACTCCCTGCTTGACCAAAAGACCTTGCCCATGTCTTCCCTGACCTCAAAAGTTTAAGTAGCAGACATAACCAGAGCATTGATATCAGTGTCCGATACAATAATTGCACAAATGATCATTCATATCTGTACTTAAAGAATTACTAGATGTTACCCTATTCTGTATCGGCATTTGTGCCTAGGGATAGAGAACAGTTTCCAAATGCCAACATAACGGGTTTGAAGTCAGCCGCAGGCAATCTTGGAGCAGATAGCTTTGCGTGGATTTTCACAATCGTATGTGCCTCAGCGGTTCAGAAAGCAATGACATACATTTTAAAAAATTCGCATATCCTTTACAGGACATCGCTGTCAACAGCAGATTCTTTCAGCTATCTGTTGATTTCTTGGCAAGATTACGCTCAGTAGTTTGCCATTGCTTTCTGAGCGGCCGCTCAGTTATCCCGCAAGTCACCAGCGGGGGTCGAACCACCTCCAGCTCTCGCCCGCCACGAGACTCTGCGTGATAAACGGGATTACGGAGAAAGTGTTGTAACCCCTCGGCCAGAGAGACCGGCAATGACATACTTTTTTTTTTTTTGCATATCCATTACAGGACATCGCTGTCAACAGCAGCATCTTTCAGCTGTATGTTGATTTCTTGGCAAGATTACGCTCAGTAGTTTGCCATTGCTTTCTGAGCGGCCGGCTCACATACCCCGTAAGTTACCGATGCGATTCGAACCACTGCTGATTCTCACCGTCATCGCGTTACCGACGAGAGTATACGAGATTCCGGAGAAAAGTCATAACCTCTAAGCCACGAATCCGGCATACTACTGAACGTAAAATAGCTTAGAAAATAAGTCAATTAATGCTGGTGTTGATTCTGACGACCAGTCAAACAGGACCTGCAACTAACATTAAACCTTATTCTTGACCCATCTGTCTACAGGACAACGTCATCTTGGACATTGGACTAATGGTGGCCTTGATCGCCGGATTCCGGTTTTTGTCTCTGGTATTTCTCATCATCAGAGCCAGGAGATCCAAAGAATAGGTTACTTCAGGAATGCTTCAGGCACTTTGCAAGAGCAGACGCTGTCTGTAGAAGAAAACCAAGTTATACTGCTTCCAACTGTAGAATGGCTGAACGAAAGGATTTGAAGAGTTAAACTGTGGAGTTAACGTATCGCATGTAGAAAAGGAATCCTTAATGTTACTGTTTGATATTCCTGTGTTTTTCATATGATGCGTTTCTGAGATATTTTTATTTAGCACAAATTAACAAATAATTAGTTTGCTAATAAAGATATCAGGTTTGTTTGTTCAAGTGGCAACTGCGGTAGCAATGTGGCTACATGCTTGCTTCCTGGCCAGTGGTCATGTCTTCGAATTCCCAACAAAAAGATGGATCCCCTTTGAAGTGGTTTGTTTACTTCAAATCCCCGTCAAAGAGGTTGTTTACTGAAACTTGACCTGGTCTGCCAGGTCGGTTCAGCCTGAAAGAAATGTTCTTGAAAGTAAAGGCAGCCGGAGTGACACTGACCACTTCCACCATCAATCGAGTGTCAGTCTACGCTTTAGGTTAACACCTTATACCCAGTGTCAGTCTACGCATTAGGTTAACACCTTATATTCAGTGTCAGTCTACGCATTAGGTTAACACCTTATATCCAGTGTCTGTCTAGACTTCAGGTTAACACCTTATACCCAGTGTCAGTCTAGGCATTAGGTTAACACCTTATACCCAGTGTCAATCTAGGCATTAGGTTAACACCTTATACCCAGTGTCAATCTACGAATTAGGTGAACACCTTATACCCAGTGTCAATCTACGCATTAGGTGAGCACCTTATACCCAGTGTCAATCTACGCATTAGGTGAACACCTTATACCCAGTGTCAGTCTACGCATTAGGTGAACACCTTATACCCAGTGTCAGTCTACGCATTAGGTGAACACCTTATACCCAGTGTCAGTCTACGCATTAGGTGAACACCTTATACCCAGTGTCAGTCTACTCATTAGGTGAACACCTTATACCCAGTGTCAGTCTACGCATTAGGTGAACACCTTATACTCAGTGTCAGTCTACGCATTAGGTGAACACCTTATACCCAGTGTCAGTCTAGGCATTAGGTGAACACCTTATACCCAGTGTCAGTCTAGGCATTAGGTGAACACCTTATACCCAGTGTCAGTCTAGGCATTAGGTGAACACCTTATACCCAGTGTCAGTCTAGGCATTAGGTGAACACCTTATACCCAGTGTCAGTCTAGGCATTAGGTGAACACCTTATACCCAGTGTCAGTCTAGGCATTAGGTGAACACCTTATACCCAGTGTCAGTCTACGCATGAGGTGAACACCTTATACCCATATAACCAATATGCCTCGTGACATGGGAAAGAGTCCTTTTCTTTAGTTCATATTGACAAGTGTAGGATACCCCGGGAGAGGTGTACCATTCAACATACAGGTGATCCTCACACCCCGCTACGCACGCTCACACAGGCTATAGAAAGTTGACAGTAACATTCAAGATCTAAAGACGCCAATCCAAGAAACCACTTACTATTCATTAATGAATGTTCCCTAAAGAAATTAATTTTCGAAATATATTGCTATGTCATTTATTGTGTATAAGTAATCACTGAGGTTTATTTATAATTATCAGGTAACAATTTGAATCGACTATTCGTATTCTATTAGTTCTTTGTTTCGCTAACAATAAATATGTTCATACGCTGTGTTGCATCGTCAGTTTCTAACGTGTCTTGTGTTTTGTATATACGTGTCATTCTGTTCACCTTAGCCGTGTATTGTGTAGTATCAGTGTATAGTTGGCCTTGCTATGGTGTACAATGTTACATGAGATATGAAAACATCTTTAACTCGCAGACATACAAGATTTTTGGGAATGAATGAATCACTGAAAAACGAGAAGTAGGTTGAGAGCTTTACCAAAGACAACTACAAAAAACAATGAACGTTGCGGCCAAAGCCTTCGTCAGCACAGAACAAACAAACAAAAATCGATTAAACTAATACACGATCAACAATAAGCACACAACACACACTGAATGGACTGTTAAAAACCAACAAAAACTTAACAGACTATGAGGACGGAACGTGAAACATATAGTAGCAGTTCGTGGGAATGAAGCGTGGTTATCGAGAATAAGGTGAACTGCGGTAAAACTTGAAAAGCAATGAATGAATCACTGAAAAACGAGAAGTAGGTTGAGAGCTTTACCAAAGACAACTACAAAAAACAATGAACGTTGCGGCCAAAGCCTTCGTCAGCACAGAACAAACAAACAAAAATCGATTAAACTAATACACGATCAACAATAAGCACAACACACACTGAATGGACTGTAAAAACCATTTTGGGGCAGACTATGAAGAGAAATATACTTAAGAAATAGTGGTAACTGGGAAGCTTAGATTACGAAAGAACCTGGGGGAGGGGGGGGGAGGCATACCTCGATGGCTTGGCCAATGACCTAATCGGGACAAGAACACACACACCTGGTCCATGATTCCGGTGATCGTGTGAGATGGCGTAGCTTGACCGATCACGCCAATCCCCGTGAAACATCATGATGATTAATACTTAACGAACAGGAAACTATTATTGAATCATTCTAAACGTTAGTGGCATCAGACCAGTGAATCAGGTTTTTTCCCGCATTGGTGATGTTCCGCCTGTTAAAAAAAAATTTAGTTGCATATCATTTTACAGTACGTCACAGTCAACCCCAGCATTTTACTGATGTTTGTGATCTCTTGTCAAATTTACGTTCAGTAGTTTGCCATTGTTTTCTGAAATATCGGCACCCATACCATTTCGTAAACAACGCAAGGCTGTCTGCTGCCAAATCGCTTGCAGCTGTTTCGAATGCGGAATTACGAACCGTAACATCTTCGTAACGGAGCTGGCGTCAGAACTTACTGAAATACGTCAGTGTTAGTGAAGGCAAGCAACCTAAGGAGATAAAATTCAAGTGTTAGTAACGGCATTTCAGTAATTGAGGGAGATTTTACGAAGCGTTATTTATGGTGGGCCAGTAAAAGAAATGTCCATTGTTGTGTCGGCAAGCTAACAATTCGATGATACATTTTACAACGTTCGAGACGACAGGCCGGTAATTTGGAGAAAACATTTCAAAGCGTTACTGAGGGCAGACCAGTATTTCGGGGATAAATTGCAAAGCATTAGTGAGGACAGACCAGTTTCGTATTGTCCTGGTTATACTTTCTAAGTACACTGAATTCAAACCACACGTGTTATAAATGTTAACAGCATAGGAAATAACTCTCTTAAGTTTAACAGTAGCCGGCATACTCATATTATTTTAGTGCGCTCTTTGGCCAGATCAGTGGTCTTGGTTGATTCCCCCACAATGACGGGAATCTTTCTTACAATCGTATGGCTGTGGTCGGTCCTGTTTGAGGATGTACAGCAGAAAGTGTAGGACACATCTGTAGAAGTTTAATAATGATGTTGAGTTTTCATTAAGATTCTTTCTAAATGACAACTTCAAATCGTTAAACATTATGACTACCTACACTTACATATATCGGGAAATTGATATTCTCCAGGGCCAGATTAAACCAATCCATTACATGGAGCAACGTAACAGCTGATGTACACACGGATGTATCACTACATCGCACTGGGTCAAAAGGCCGAAAGTTCAAGCGCTGCTTGATAGATAACAGTAATACCTAATACAACAAAAACGTTAATCAGCTTAAAATTAATCAATACTCGTACGTGTTTCTTTTCCTTACAGGTTTCCAAAGTGTAGTGAACTTCCAATAAATCTTGTTAAACTAAGTCTGTGTGCATTGTCAAACATTGTCAGCTGCTTATCACTTCTAGCTATTATCGCTTGTTATATATCATGCCGTTCTTCTTCCCTGTATAAATTCTCCAAGATCCAACATTCTTGCCGCTGATGTTGCTTTTGTTTCTCATCTTTATCATTATTGGACGAGCTTTGTTTTCTTAAACTACTGTATTCTCATCCTGTCATAAAAGTGTTTTTTCCTGCACACTTAAATGATCATTGGGGTGTCCAAGTGGTTGTGAAATCTTTCGTTTTAACTCTTTATATTCGAAGGAACGCACCATATTAGTCTCTTGTATAGTTGTACTTCTGACTTGTAGTCACATCATAATAAAGAAATCTGACAAAATACATGGTATATTTCGTTTTAAATTTACTTCTTTTTAACGAGGTATTCAGTTATCTCTGTGTGAAATTAATTCACTTGTGATTTTTGCCTTATCGTTATTTCCCACCTTGTGACTTTCTGGTTAGAAAAGAGTTAATCAAGCATGGTAGGTTAGTGTTAATATTCTGTGCTTCCTTTAAAACATGGGCGAAACTGTTAGGTCCAACAATTTGATGGATGATGAGGACATGGTGGAAGTAAGTTTCATTCTGAGATGGAAGTTGAAGGAAAAGATCGATAACATTCTGGAAGTTAGACTGATAGACATGTCAGAAACACCAGTACTTCATGAATGAAGTTAGACATAGACATGTCAGAAACACCAGTAATTCATGAATGAAGTTAGACATAAACATGTCAGAAACACCAGTACTTCATAAATGAAGTTAGACATAGACATGTCAAAAACACCAGTACTCCATGAATGTAGTTAGACACAGACATGTCAGAAACACCAGTACTTCATGAATGTAGTTAGACATAGACATGTCAGAAACACCAGTACTCCATGAATGTAGTTAGACATAGACATGTCAGAAACACCAGTACTCCATGAATAAAGTTAAGACATGTCAGAAACACCAGAACTTAATGAATAAAGTTAGACATAGACATGTCAGAAACACCAGTACTTCATGAATAAAGTTAGACATGTCAGAAACACCAGTACTTCATGAATAAAGTTGGACATAGACATGTCAGAAACACCAGTACTTCATAAATTTAGTTAGAAATAGACATGTCAGAAACACCAGTACTCCATGAATAAAGTTAGACATGTCAGAAACACCAGTACTTCATGAATAAAGTTAGACATAGACATGTCAGAAACACCAGTACTCCATGAATAAAGTTAGACATAGACATGTCAGAAACACCCGTACTTCATGAATAAAGTTAGACATAGACATGTCAGAAACACCAGTACTTCATGAATAAAGTTGGACATAGACATGTCAGAAACACCAGTACTCCATGAATAAAGTTAAGACATGTCAGAAACACCAGAACTTAATGAATAAAGTTAGACATAGACATGTCAGAAACACCAGTACTTCATGAATAAAGTTAGACATAGACATGTCAGAAACACCAGTACTTCATGAATAAAGTTGGACATAGACATGTCAGAAACACCAGTACTTCATGAATAAAGTTAGACATAGACATGTCAGAAACACCAGTACTTCATGAATGAAGTTAAACATAGACATGTCAGAAGCACCAGTACTTCATGAATAAAGTTAGACATGTCTGAAACACCAGTACTGCATGAATAAAGTTAGACATAGACATGTCAGAAACACCAGTACTTCATGAATGTAGTTAGACATAGACACGTCAGAAACACCAGTACTTCATGAATAAAGTTAGACATGTCAGAAACACCAGTACTTCATGAATGTAGTTAGACATAGACACGTCAGAAACACCAGTACTCCATGAATAAAGTTAGACATGTCAGAAACACCAGTACTTCATGAATGAAGTTAGACTGATAGACATGTCAGAAACACCAGTACTTCATGAATGTACCTCTTGCGGAGTTCAGGGAGCCTACCAGTATATTGATCCCACACTTGATGTTTAAGTTATCCCGTAAAAACACAGGCATAAATAGAACCCATCGTTGCGCTTATATCTTATATGGACGAAATAACGCCACTACAGTGAATAGAAAATACTATTATTATTAATCAGCTGCCGTGTCCACAATGAAGGTTGGCTGCAATGGATCTCCTACACTGTCTCTCTCGTCTTGACTACATTTTTCAGACTGCTGTTCTTCCATCTCTCGGTGTTATCTTCCCACTTGGAATTTTCCAACTGAAAGTAAGAACCAGTGCAACAATCAGTAGAAAGAGTCGTGTTTGTCGGTTTATAGTAAACCCAGGTACAGAGGCGATCGGAATCTTAAGTAAACGACTCTTGCCCCTTATCTCCCAATGGAACATAGATTCGGTGGCTCTAGTCGAATTTTAATTCAAAAGGAAGTCGTGAATGGAAATAAAATTAATAGAAGAATAAACACGAGACTACATAGCTCTCTTAATGTTGTGGGGGTAATTGGAAACTGCCACATTACTTTCCTGAGACTACGGACAGTCACAGTTGGGAATATTGTGTAGTGACAATGTAATATACGGGTAAATGGTAATATTCGTAAGCAAGTGAATCGGTACAACTATCTCTGAACAATCATAACATCTGATGGGAGATGCCTTGAAGGGATTAAACAAGAATCGCTATGGCAATGGTAGCCTTTTGTATGATGAAAAATATACTGACCAATAAAAAGATATCAATTGCAACGAGGAAAAAGTGTTGAAGTGCTACGTAGAACCTATGCTTTTATATGGATATGAAACGTAGACAATGAACAGACAAGCTGAAAACATCTAATGGCAGTGAAATGTAGTTTCTGAGGAAAATGCAAAGAATATCATGGACAGAGAAAAACAAGCAAGCCCTAGAAGAAGCAAATGAAAACCGTAAACTGACTAGAGAAATTACAGGTAGTTACATTTTGTTTTGGGCACGTTATGAGAAGACAGGTTGAAAAACATGGTGACAAATGGCAAAATTGAGAGGAAAAAGAAGAAAGGGAACATGTCATGTTCATCGCTGTCAATGGTTGTCGTATTTTGTTTGCTTATTTGTTATACCACTTAAGTTTGCCTATACTTTTTTCATCATCGGACGAGATTTTTCTTTTAACCATTGTCTAATCCTGTCATAAATGTTCGTATATGCACAAGTAAATGATCAGCGGGGTGATCAAAGGTTATGAAACATTTCCTTTTAACTCTTATATCTCATGGAACGCACCATGTGTACCGATCAGTCACTTGTGTAGTTGTTTTTCTGACTTGTAGTCACAGAATAGCCAAGAAATCTGACAACGTGTTTGCTTTTTTATATTTTTTTTTAACGAGGTATACATTGTTATCATTATGTAAAATTAATACAACTGCAATTTTGCCTGATCGTTATTTCCCACCTTGTGACTTTCTTATTTGAAAGAGCTAATAAGAGTTGTAATAGTAATACTGATAAAGCAAAGGATGTCACTACTGGAGGTGAAACACAAACCTTAGCCTGTTCACTTTATAACTAGCGGCCTTTTCTTCTTCTTCTGCTGACCTTTATCCTCCATTTGACCAAAGATCACCTACCAACATACGGCAAGCCTTCCTATCTTTTGCTATCACTCCGTGTCTTCCTAAACCATCCCCTTTGTCTCTAATTCTGTGCTCCGTGTGGTTTTAGGTCTCCATTTATTTTGTTTTCCAATGAAAGTCTTTCTAGTTTTTACTATTATCCTGTTATCTCAGTGTTTGCTCGATCCAGCACCAGCGTATTTTTCTGTCTCCTGATTCGCTGGAGTAGATCAAGTTCTTTCCATAAGCTCCGCATCAGTGATTCTGTCAGAGTGGTTTAGTTGTCACTTTTTCAAAGTAAAAACAACTCTGCCAACACCAGCAGTGGTACAAACGCGTAACAATAGCTGTTAATACACAAAGCTAATGCTAGTTGAAATGTCTGCTATCTAAAAAGAAACAAATAATAACACTAGGGGAAGAAAGAAAGAAATGACACCCACTTAGTATGCACCGTGAACACCAAAAGACCAGAGCTATCCTATCAGAAGGAATAAGCGCCCGAAATCCTCTAAAAGAGCAGGAAACCATTACTGAACGTGACTTTATACCAGCTTGACGTCAGTAGCCACTTAGCGCGGCGACATTTCCGTGCTAATTACAGTCATTTTATCAGTTTGTCCTGGATTTCTTCTGACTGAGGACCTGACATACAGGGCAATGCCGAAAGATGTCTGGGCCAATTATAGAACGCATTCACGTGTAAAGAAAAGAGACAAGCTTATTTGTATTTATGTAAATAAACTAGAAGACCTTTCTATGTCTACAACAGTTGTGGGCGTACGGTGCTAGCCCAAATTTC
Organism: Cepaea hortensis; assembly: GCA_963921405.1. Classification (NCBI taxonomy): domain Eukaryota; kingdom Metazoa; phylum Mollusca; class Gastropoda; order Stylommatophora; family Helicidae; genus Cepaea; species Cepaea hortensis. The sequence continues at coordinate 69,012 of CAWUFQ010000272.1, read as the reverse complement.
TGTAGACCAATCGGCATGTGATGAGGGATGTAGTGAATATCATGCCGGCCGTCACTACTTCCGAGAACATTTCCTATGTATCTCACCTCATCTCATCTCATGTTCAATGCTCACGTGAGGCATTATGTATGTGTCTAGATGTGAGGATGTGTGAGTGTGTGTGTGTGTGTGGAGGATGTGTGTGAGTGTGGGGATATGTTGTGTGGGAGATGTGTGGGTGGGGGTATGCGTTTGAAAGGATTGGGGTGTGTGGGTGTTGGTGGGTAGTGAGATTTGTGGATGTTGGTGGGATGTGTGGATGGATGTGTGGGGGTGAAAATAGGGGTGTGAGAATGGGTATGGAGGATGTGTGTGTGGGTGGGGGGGGGTATGTGTGGGTGGGTGGAGATGTATGGATGGTTTGGAGGTCGTATGTGTGGGTAGCAGGGTTGTGTGGGAAGGGGATGTGTGTGGGTCAATTGGGGATGTAAGGGCGGGTGGAGAGAAGTGTGAGGGTTTGGGATATGTGTGTGGTGTGTTGGTGGAGGATGTGTGCATGGTGTGTGGGTGAGGGTATGTGTGTGGGTGGGGGATAGTGTGTGGTGTGTGCGTGGGGGATGTGTGTATGGGTGGAGGATATGTGTGGGTGAGTTGGGGATGTGTGGTGGTTGTTGGAAGTATGTGTGGTGGTGGGGGTGTGTGGGTGGGAGTGTGTGAATGGCTTAGGAATGTGTAGGTGGGTGAGGGATGTGTATGTGTCGGGGCGGGATGCGTGGATTGGTGGAGGATGTGTGTGGGTCGAGAGATGTTTGGTTGGGGGTGTGTGGGTGCGTAGTGGAGGATGTGTGGGTGAGTGAGTGTGTGTTGGTGAATGGGTGAGGAATGTGTGTGTGGGTAGGGAAAGGTGTGTAGTGTGTTGGTTGGAGATATGTGTCTGAGTAGGGGAATTTGTGTGGTGTGTGGGTGGGGTATGTGCCGGGTGAGTGTGTGAGGGTATCTGTATGGGTGTGAGTGGGGATATTGTGTGGTATGTGGGTGGGGGATATGTGTGTGGTGTGTAGGTGGGGGAAGTGTGGGTGAGGGATATGTGTGTGTGGTGCGTGGGTTGGGAATATTGTGTGGTAGGGGACTGTGTGATGTGCGGGTGGGGGATGTGGGTTAGGGCATGGGTGGGTAGGTGGAGGATGTATGTGTGTGTGGTGGGGTGTGTGTGTGTGAGTGGATTGGGGATGTATAGGTGGTTAGAGAGATGTGTGTGTGTGTGTGTGTGTGGGTATGGAGATGTCAGTTGGTGGGGATGTGTGTGTATGGTTTGGGGATGTGTGAGTGTGAGTTGGTGGGGGAATGTGTCTGCGTGGGTGGGGAATATGTGGTCGATGGAGCTGTGGTTGGGGAATCGGTGGTTGAAGTTGTGGGTGGGGAGAGGATGTGTGGGTGGAGGATGGGTATGTGGGTGGCGAATATATTTGGGTTGGGGGAACAGGTGAAGGCAGTGTGTGTGGGTGGGGGATATACGGGAGGGGGATGGGTCGGTTGGTGGGGTATGTATGTGTCCCTGGGTGTGTGTGTGGGTGGGTGGGGTTGATGTGTGGTTGGGGTGATGTGTGGGTAGGTGGGAGATGGGCCTCATAACATGGTAATTTGCCTTGTTTATGTTTACAACATTCATTTCACAATGTTTTTTTTTTCTTCCTATGTGAATGTATAATGCTCTTGATGAACGAAATATGAGTGATTGGAAGGGCCGAATGTAAGACGGGCCTACGTGCCTAATTTGTGACCCTTTTAAAATAAAGTTGATTTGATTTGATTTGATTTGATTTGATTTATGTTCCTCTTGTACCTTGCGGTGTCGAGGTGAAGTATAAACAGCGAAATAGTGCCCGCTTATGGACTTCATGTATCGATATTCCCATGGACTCTGTTATTCCCTCTATCCATCGTTTACGTGGTCGGCCTCTTCCTCTGCTTCCATTTGGTCTGTACATCATTGCTTGTTGTGGTATACTGTTACTTGGTAACCTACTTGCATGGCCAAAACATTTGCCTTGCTGCCTTGTAATAAAATCTAGCGCTGCTATAATACCCAGTTTAGTCCTGATTTCTTCATTTCTGATCTTGTCTCCTCTTGAAACATTGAGTATTCTTCTCAGGAATCTCATTTCTGTTGTTGTGATTTTTCTGTTCTCTTTTTCTGTCATTGTCCAGTTTTGGCATTGGTAACATAGATTTGGTAGAAAGATTGTGTTATAAAGTGTTTTCTTAGTAACTATTGATACATGTTTGTTCGTTAGTATTGGTGCCATTTGTCTAATGAGCTGGTTTGCCTTATTGCATCTATTTTCGATCTCGTCTTCTGATTTCCCACTTCCTATGTGTATCTGAAGCAATTTATACTTGTAAGCATGAGTACTTAGAAGAATATTTGAACATATAGAACACAATAACACTGATGAGTATAACGATAAGAAATGCCGAAGTAGCTGGTTCAACCCTTACATTGATCAGTTAGACAAAAATGTTGACTTCTAGCCCTTGACTTGGGGATGCAAATCACAATACCTCTGAAGTTAGAGTAGATGCCACTGATGGCGAGGGACACTGGTAATAGGGAAAGCTAAACCACATCAGTCCACTGCTACTACAAGTAGGAGCAAGTTTATGGACTACGCTTGCGTTCAAAGCGAGTGAGCGAAAAAGAAAAAAAAGACAGGCGGCGAACTAGTGGAAATTAATGGGCATGTCAGTAAGTTACATACTAATATCGGAAAATTCAGAAAGCAATGGCAAACTACAGAACGTAATGTTGCCTAGTACATCAATATCAGCTGAAAATGCTGATGTTGACTGCAACGATCTGTAAGGGATATGAAAAAAATGTAGACTCTCAAGAACCTCACTTGCATGCTCAAATTATATTTTTTTTTAAAGAAGATTATGCTAAATAGTTCTGGAATGAAAGAATAGGTCATTCTTGTCAAAAATTCACCAGGAAATGCTATCTGCTAACTATAGGGAGTGTTTATCGTGATAAACTATCTACCCGGTGTCTGTAAAGTCTCACTACACTTTGTATTTAGAATAAATTTGAAAAATGAAGTACATGACGTTGTCAAATATGTGCATCACAGTCCATCGTGAAGCGATATGTAGCGAATGGCTGTCGTCTGCTGGAGTAATTCTTTGCACTCCAAAGAGAATGGTGTTATCAGCGGAAGAAATTTTCGCAAAACACATGCTCATATCACGTGGAATTTGGCCTGCTTGTTCTCCAGATCTAACTCGTTAGATTAGTATCTAAGGGGTTTCCTCAAAGGAAATGTTTAAAAAAATAATGTACACACAATTGAGGACCTGATAGATGCCATCAGAATTAACATTCAAGAAATAACAACAGACATGTTGCAGAAGGTATTTGACAATATGAAGAGACGTACAGTCATATCTTGAAGCCCGTGGTGGACATTTCCAACACCTTTTATAATGAATATTTCATTGGTACTTTCCTGCTTCCCCCAAACACCGTTAGAACGTAGCAGTGACTATTGTAACTAATGTAATGAATTTTTAGCACCTTTTTTAATACGACATGTACTTCATTTTTCAAATGTGTTCTACATACAAAGTGTAGTGAGACTTTACAAGCACCCTGTATAATCAGGAAAAATAAATACTCTAAATTACGCTAACAATGTTAATGAAGACTCATTTGATCGTCATCTTAAGGTTGTAGCAGAAGGATCTGTGTGCAAGACGGAGGGCCGTGACGGTCATGCCAGTTTTGATGGTGCAACAATAGCAGTAGGATATTCTCATTATGAATGAATGCTTATTTGAAGTTTTGAAAAGTGTACTCAAGGCGGGTGAGCACAACAACTTAGTTGCTGATGCCCATACCTTTGTGAAAATCAACGCACAGCGATCTGCTCCAAATTGCCTGCGGATGATCTCGAACCCGTTATGTTCGGTTTGTGAAACTGCGTTCACTACCTCTAAGCTACAGACGCCGACATTAGTGAATAATTGATAATTAAAATTCCGAATCGTCATGTGATCATTTATTCTAGTAATCGGAATCTCACAGAATGTGAAGGACACATTATACACATAGACATTCATTTGACGATGTTTTTTTTCCCTATGTGAATGCATCATGCACTGTTGATGAACGAAAGATGAGAGATTGGAAGGGCCGAATGTAAGACGGGCCTACGCGCCCAATTTGTTACCCTTTGAAAATAAAGATCAATAATAATAATAATAATAATAATAATAATAATAATAATAATATAGATAGATATTCCATTGTGAAACTCGTGTCTGTTTCACTTTTCATAAGGGCCAGTGAGGAGCATTATGTGTGATATTCACTGGCACAGAAACGGAGCGTATTGGGGCGACACTTTGCCATGACGTGGGAACCGCGAATAACTAACTGTGAAACAATATCACAAGGAGTCTCTTATAGGGCCGACAACTAGTCACTCAAAATACAGTTGATGATGTTTCAGTATTGTATAAAGATTTACTGCTGACTTTTGTTAATTATGCTGCCGATTTATGTTACGTACGGACATGTCCGTTCTGTTTACTTAACATCCCTTACTTAAAATGCTAGACTATGTGGCTGCCTTTACTTCCCATCCCTAATGCTACACTATGTGACCCTTTAGTTTCCATCCCTAATGCTAGACTATGTGACTATCTTTACTTCCCATTCCTAATGCTAGACTATATGGCTACCTGTAGTTTCCATCCCTAATGTTAGACTATGTAACTACCTTTACTTCCCATTCCTAATGCTAGACTAGTGGTTCTCAACCTTTTTTGGCCCGATCCCCCCTTCACCATATTTCCAGAACGTCATCCCCCCCCCCCTTCCTATAAAAAATTTGGCCCTTGCCCCCCCCTCCCTTTTCACCGTATTTTCAGAACGTCATTCCTCCCCTTTCATATTTCCTATCTAAAAATTCCCCCACCCCTATACAGTATACGTACAAATGTAAGGTAAATTTAATAGCACATACTAAAACAAGTCTATACATCCACATAAAACATGATTTGTGGGTCTACTGACTTTATAAAATGAGTTTTAGAAGCATGAGACGTACTTAACTGTAAAGTATGAAGGAAAAAACAATATCAAGTAATCGGTTCTTGTATTAACGCGATCTTGAAGTGGTCTTCATCCCCCCCCCCTGGAAACCCTAAATTCCCCCCCCCCCCGGAGGGAATTCCCCACCTGTTGAGAACCACTGTGCTATACTATATGGCTACCTGTAGTTTCTTTCCCTAATGCTAGACTATGTGACTATCTTTACTTCTCATTCCTAATGCTAGACTATATGGCTACCTGTAGTTTCCATCCCTAATGCTAGACTGTTACTATCTTTAGGTTCCATCCATAATGCTAGACTATATGACTACCTAAATTTCGTATCCCTAATGCTAGACTATATGATTACCTTTACTTCCCATCCCTAATGCTAGACTATATGACTACCCACACTCTTATTTCCTTCCTCTAAAAGGGTTTAAAAGGCAAGATGATTGCTACATTGCACCTGGCGTTATCCCATATGGGTCAGTCTCTTTCCGCGCGCTGGCTAGCCGAAAGCGTCTCATCAAGCATGGACTTCCCAGGAGGCTCCGAGAAAGTTGCACTCGTAAACCGAAAGACGTAGGTCGGAATTGATCACACAACCTTTGCAGCACGAGACAGGCGGAATGACCACGTAGTCACGGAGACTCCCGGTTATTTACCTTCACAGTGACTGCACGCGCGGTACTTAGATTTTACCTTCATAGTGACTACACGCACAGCACAGCACTTAGCTTTTACTTTCACAGTGACTGAGTGCGCAGCACGTAGCTTTTACCTTCACAGTGACTACACGCACAGCACTTAGCGTTTACCTTCACAGTGACTGCACGCGCAGCACAGAACTTAGCTTTTACTTTCACAGTGACTGAGTGCGCAGCACGTAGCTTTTACCTTCACAGTGACTACACGCACAGCACTTAGCGTTTACCTTCACAGTGACTGCACGCGCAGCACAGAACTTAGCTTTTACTTTCACAGTGACTGTGTGCGCAGCACGTAGCTTTTACCTTCACAGAGACTGCACGCGCAGAACTTAGTTTTTACCTTCCCCATGACTGCACGCGCAGCACTTAGCTTTTACCTTCCCCATGACTGCACGCGCAGCACTTAGCTTTTACCTTCACAGTGACCGCGTGCGCAGCACGTAGCTTTTACCTTCACAGTGGCTGCACGCGCAGCACTTAGCGTTTACCTTCACAGTGACTGCACGCGCAGCACATAACTTAGCTTTTACCTTCCCCATGACTGCACGCGCAGCACTTAGCTTTTACCTTCACAGTGACCGCGTGCGCAGCACGTAGCTTTTACCTTCACAGTGACACCAAACATATAACCTATATCCTATCTGTTACTGATCTACTGGTACCAGTGTCTTATATGCCCCAGGGGAGCGGTTTAATCAATATACAGATTTGCGGAGTCTGTGGGGAAGTTAATGCTATCGGCGATAGAAGCCAACCAGGAGACATTAAACAATATACAATTGGAAGACCTGAGCTTATGAAGTTGAAGACTGAACGTCAAATTGTGACAGTAACACAGCACGGTGTACGGTCACAAAACGGAATATCAGGAGATAAAAATTGATTAACAAACATCATCATTTTCTTGTGCCTTGCTTATCGGCGTTGGCGAATATTGTTCGCCTCCTCACATGATCATCAGAGTTTGAGTCAGACCTGTGTTCTTGTCCCAATTATAAACAATATAAAATGACACAAAGTAGGGCAGCTTTACATAACAGAATTACGACACATACAGGACGTTGCGGTGAATAGCCTTCATCAGCAAACAAACACATTCACAAAACACAACATATAGTCAGGGAGATCTCCTGTGACTACATCAAAAGGTGATGACAGGACGAGAAGAACAAAAGGATGAAAAAATGAAAGCAATGAAGAGAAAATGAGAATTGGAAAAAATGTTCATACTTACCTCACAATTCCGATCTGTGTATAACTCAGAATATCGACGATGTCTTCTTTTTATACCCAAACGAGGGAGTGAGATGTAGGATGATGACGGGGTAGAATGGTGGAACGGTTCAGTGAGCACATTGAAAGAAGACGGCTGGGGGGGGGGGGGGGATGGTAAGCAGGAAAGTAGGACGGCAGTCTGAGAATGATATCTGAAGTAGATGTCAATTAGCGGTTTGGGGCCAAAAGGGTCGGGGCACTACAGGAGCGCCAAAAGAAAGCCCCCTAGGGACCCAACCCCCGGGGGCCCCACCCCCCAGGGCCCCGGGGCGCGACCGCCCGACCGGGCCGTCCTCTGTATCCCGGAGCGCACGCATGGCGACCGAGCCATCGATTTAGAGTGTATCATCTACAGACATACCAAGATGCGCACCGCGAAGAACAGTTGTAAGTGGCTACGGCTACGTTCCACAGAGCCCTGCAATCGGAGTTGTATGAGGGACTACTGCAAAGTCCATGCAGTGCTAATACGGAAGGGTTCATGTACCAAACCGTGCAGAAGCTGTGGGAGGGGGGTCACAAACTATCTATCAATTTGTAAGGAGTGTGGTTATAACGCAGCCAATCGCCGAACATGGTACCATGAAAGGGTAAAGCCTTTTAACGCCGAGTTTAAGCGATTGGCTATGATCACAGAAATATAAAAGTCAATTAGAGGCATGGAACTATCCACTGTACGTACACACTCACCTGTTAGAGACTGACAGATCTGTGTATTTAGCCATGCCTACGCTGATTCAGTTGAAACAGCAAGCCCGCGAGTATGGCATGCCATACAGTGGGAGGAGGAAGGCCGTTCTTGAGGGGGAAATATCCAGAGCGCGTGAGATGGCTCGGGCCACCCTGCTCGAGAAGAACCCCAACCTACAAGGGGCACGACTTGAAGCAGGGATTACCACCGCCCTGAGATTTGTATATGGTACCGCCGCGGACCGAGCCGCGATCGTCGCCGAGCGACGACACCGCGCCCGGCAGCGTGCTCAACGCCACGCCGACCTCGAAGCAGAGTTCCTTGCCCGAGCTGATAGTGTGCGAGAGGAAACGGATGAGGAGTTGGCTGAGCTAATTCGCAATGCACCCGAATTGAAACTCACCCGGGAGATTGAGGGGAGCCTGAGAAAATATGAAGCAAGCGTCCCAGAAGGTAGCGTCGACTATAATGAGCCTGGACTATTTATGTTTTCGATGGAGCCCGCCATCAAAGCCCTGGTGGTAAAAGGGTTGGGGGATTATGGCAGTGTTAAAATACAGCTGTATCTCCATCTAAAATACTATCGCACCACCCCAGAAGGCGAACAGATTACAACAATCGCCACCCATGGAAGCAGGAACTATGAAGTACTGCACGAGGGGGAAATTGATGAGGGGCTGAAGCTCGCCAGAGCCAAGATATTCGCTGACAGTGAATGCTTCACCGAACAGGGCTCGGATTGGCACTATGATGAGTGTGTGCAGCTCGACCTCTACATAGTAAAATACCAACCATTCCGATGCTCTAGCTACTTCGCGACACCCAGCTTCATTCCACCACGTAGTGTTATAAATGTAAAGAATGAGGACAACCGCTGCTTTGAATGGGCCATACTCTCAGCACTCTACCCAGTAGCACATGGAGAGCATCCTGATAGGCTCAACAATTATAGCGCCCACTTGGGAGAGCTAAACTTTGAAGGAATCGAGTTCCCAGTGCAGCTGACCAGCATTGCGAAGTTTGAAAACCAGAATCCTACCATAGCCATCAGAGTCTTTGGGTGGAACAAAGGACCAACCATACTCCGGACCAACACACTCCAGCGCAACCAAATCAACCTCTTGCTCCTATGTAAGGATGAGAATAGGCACTATGTCTGGGTCAAGGATGTGGGGCGGCTTCTATATGGAAACAGTAAATATGAGGGTAAGAAGTATCCATGTCTCAACTGTCTCCATGTACACTCCTCTCAGGAAACCTTGGACCAACATGTGCCACTCTGCCAAGGCATCAACACAGCCTGCCAGGTGAATGTCATGCCTAAAGAGGGAAAGATGAATTTCAAGTCCCTCCAGAAACAGATGAGGGCGCCATACATCATATACGCAGACTTTGAGACCTTGAACGTTCCAGTACATGGTGCGGCAATGGATCCAAGCCAGAGCAACACGCGCCAACTTGCTGAGCAGCCCCCCTGCGGCTTCGGCTACACCATTGTACGCTGCGACGGGCTCACCACAAACCCCGTCGTATATCGGGGGGAGGACGCTGCCAACGAATTCCTCAAACGCTTGGGACGAGAGCAGGCCACCATCCACCCTTGGATTAGCAACCAACAAGGGGGTCGCATGCGGTTTCTATACATGTGGTTTAACCAACACACCTCACATCTCTCGGAGGATGGCAAGTTGTGTGCATAAAAACCCGGGTTGTTGTCATCCTCTGAGAGGGGTGGGGGAACGAATCACAAAGCCGACTTTTGCATTTTTTTTTAATTCTGTTTTTTTTTTTTTTTTAAATTCGCGTGATGGTTTAGGCGGCTTTTTTTTCGTTATGGTGCTATATCTGAAAATATTAGGGCGCGTCGAATTAGAGGCTGACTTATTGGGCACATACAGATGGAGACCTATGGATGTGAGTGGCCGAAGCTCGGCACAGAACTTCATTGCGGCCGCCCAGCCATCGGCCTTTATTGTTCTTGGCATGAGGCAAAGCGGGGCGAGGTGATAGAAGAGTGTATATTCTGTGAGAGGGGTGTTAGGAAACCATATGAGATGTGTGAGCGTTGCACACTAGACGCACTTCATAGGATGGTTTGGAAGTTTGAAAAGACGACTGGAATCAAACTGCTACTCTATAAAGGGGTGAAGTTAGATCCTCAATATAGCCCAGAGGGCCTATAGGTGTGGCTTAGCGCAAATTTCGTCGGCCAACCACCATTGCGAGCAACCGTGTCACGCGGGAGAGAAAAAATGTTCATACACACCTTGTTTATCTGAGGAGTATATCCTTCCGCGCATTATCCAGTGGCGGATCATTCAGTGGAGTAGGGGGGTGGTTCCAAACTGTCCTGATCGCGTATACAGGTTATTTCGATCCTATAGCTTTGACGAATTCTGCCCGTGCCTGGTCTCGCCCTTTCAGAATGAGAGACTTTTTTGTCTCTTCGTCTAGATCCGCCGGCGCCTTGCTCCGAATATCTTTTTTCAACTGGTGAAATTTATTTTCTTCAGCTGTAATTATTTTATACTCCACGTCTGTAATTCTCCCATCATCCAAAGCTTTTGAAACAAGGTCGGCTATACTAGAAAGCTTAGCCGTCGCCAGAGTGCAAATTTCATCATGCTTCTTAGCTTTTGATGTTAGTTTGCGGGACGCTAGCTTGCTCCCAGCGGACATGATTCCACAAGCTAGGGCAGCTATCTCAAGCCCGACAACTATAGGGGCAGCGATAATGGTGGTAAGAAGCCCAACATCCCCCACCCCCATATCAAGGCTAGCCGCCAGCATCGCGCTGTCCATAGCGTCTAATGCATTAACGGCACGCCGATATTTTTTATACAGTGCAGCCCGTTTGTCCCTTTCATCTTCCAGAGACTTCCGAAGACGGGTAAGCTCTTGAATACGATAGGCACCGCCGTCACTAGTATCGATTATAGGATAGAGCGACATTATTCTTTGCGCGTCAAACCTACTTCTTCAACTGAGATATTAAATGTTCAATGCGAACGGTGCTAATCGACCCTGTAGTGAACAAAAGCCGGACAAAAGCAGTAACGGTATTAAAAATGATCTCATCCACCGCAACCTCTCCGAGCTCTACTATAATGTCCGTCTCTGTTGCCCGGGCCGCCCACGTCCCGTCGGCCGCGGAAGTAATGACGAGAGCAACATGCCTGGGGAGTGATGACGCACTCCATTTAATAGAGACCCCAGGAAGGACTGGGGCAAACTCAGTCTGCGCCACAGCCCCAATAGCTAACTCGAGATAGATGGTTGACTCCTTAGGAGGCTTACCTAGCATATCAAGGTCAGCTTTACACTCTGTAACAGCCTTCAGACAATATTTAGTCCCCTGGACTTTAGCCTCAGTCACCGATACGGCATAGAAGAGAGCCCTGGCGCACTGCATTTTCAGAAATGACTGGTAGGTCACAACAGGAGACAGGGGCCCCAAACCGCTAATTGACATCTACTTCTGAGCAATCTCAGTGGATGTACTAACAAAGCATGAGTGGGTGCCAGTGAATGGGTTGGCATTGGTGGACGAATATTGAAGAGCAATGGAGTGCACCCAAGTATGATGGTGATACTAACCAAACGTCATTATGCTATCCTATTGTTACTGTGAGGCGAGTCCTAATGTCTGGGTGGATTGATATGCGTGAGCGCACATACATACATATACACCGCTTAACAGACATTCATACAATAGTGTACATGGAACTGTGCAAGGTATATATATATATATATATATATATATATATATATATATATATATATATATATATATATATGAGAGAGAGAGAGAGAGAGAGAGAGAGAGAGAGAGAGAGAGAGAGAGAGAGAGAGAGAGAGAGAGAGAGAGAGAGAGAGAGAGAGAGAGTTGCATATCTTTACAGGACGGTGCAGTCAACACCAGCATTTTACTGCTGTTGTTGATATCTTGGCAAGTTTTACGTTCAATAGTGTGCCATTGCTTTCTGAACGACCGGCTCCCATACCAAAACGTTAAAAACAGCGAGACACGGTCTGCTGCTAAATCGGTCACCGCTGTTTTTCGAACGCGGCTAAGTGGCATTACGAATCGCGTCCGTAGTGTCATCGCCACGGAGACGGCGATATGTACCACTATGTGGACTAATAAAAGTAAGACTGAAGAGAGGAAAAGAGGGGGGGGGGTGGGTGGAGTGGTTAATAACATGAGACTTAATAAAGAGGTTTTGAAGGTAAATATAGACATTCAAGAACAATACAGAGTGACTGTGAAAAATAGGTACAATGCAAAGCTAAATTACAGAGGAGTATAAATGAACAATGGGAAATGTCAATGGACTCCATTCACCAAACGAGCAAAGAAATATTACTGGAGAGAAGCCAAAATGCTAAGAAACAATGGATGGCTGAAGAAATCTTTAAGTTGAAAACAGAGTAAAAATTATAAAGAAGAATATGCTAAGATAAATAAAGAAATAAGATATAAATGTGTGAAGGCTAAAGAAAGTTGGTTAAACGAACAGTGAAAGAAAATTGAATTAAATTATAATATACAAAAAATATGCACCGACAAATCAGTGAGCTCATGGGGAAAAAAAATAAGAATAAATACAGGGTGTTTAAAATTAAAAAAAAAACAAAAAACAAAAGGAAAGATGTTATTGGGGGAATATGCTATAATGAAGAGGTGTAATGAGTATATAAGATAATTATATGATGGAGAAAGGGAAGAATTAACAGTACAAAGTAACTTAGAAGGTCCAACTATTCTAAAAGAAGAAATCGCTGACGCTATTAAACATATGAAGAAATGAAAAACAGCTGACCAGATGGAATCACTATAGAAGAATTAGAAGTGCTGGGAGAATTTGTAGTAGATATATTAACCAAAATGTTGAATGATATTGACAGCAGTAGATGTCTACTGAGTGATATGCTGAAATCTATATTTATACCTATACCAAAAAGACCAGAAGCAATTGAATGCGAAGATTTTCGTACAATTAACCTCATAAATCATGCTACTAAGATTGTATTCAGAATTATAATGAAAAGAACAAGAAAGAAAATAAAAATGGAAATTGGTAAAAAACAGTATAGATGTGTGGAAGGAAAGGGTACAAACAAAGCAATATAAACATGGCGGACACTAATAGAAAGATCAAAAGAGACACAGAAAGACATATATTTGTGCTTCATAGATTATACTAAGGCATTTGATAAAGTAAAACATGATGAACTGATTAAAATGTTGGAAGATATTAACATTGATGAGAAAGATCTCAGAATAATATAGAACATTTACTAGAACCAAGGAGCAGCCATTAAAATCATTGGCATTGGCACCTTGCCGTCTTGACAGAAGATAGTTTGTGCTTTAAAAAGGCATAATAACTGTTACCTATGGCGGTAGCGAATGTGACTGATAAGGCCATTTTGCGCTGTAAATGTCCGTTCACAGTGGGTGCATGTGAACACGTGGTCATTTCCACCATCATGCACCATCTTACGTCTCAAACGCTCAGGTGTGTGACTTATCTGCAGTAATTTTCTCCTTTGTCTTTATTCCATTTCTGATGTTTGCCCTCCATGCAACACGTTCAGCGGCGACTTGCTCCCAATGTGCATTAGCAATGCCTGTATCAATCATGTCCCGCTTACACACATCATTGTATCGTAGTAGAGGCCGACCCTGAGATCTGTAATCTGTAATTACCCATCTGTAATTCATCAAAAAAGATATCCTTTGGGATTCTACCATCATCCATCCTCCTAAGATGTCCTACCCATCTAAGTCTGCGAAGACTGAGCATGGAATAAACTGTCACACAAACTGATCTTTCCAATACTTCAGTATTTGTGATTTTGTCTTGCCACTTAATACCAAGAATTCTTCGCAGACACCCCATATGAAAGCTGTTTAAATGTTTCTCTTGGTGTGAGTAAGTTGTCCAGGTTTCACTGCCATAAAGAAGAGTACTAAGGACACAGGCTTGATAGACAAGGACTTTTGTTTTGGCAGTAAGCTTCCTGTTCTCCCAGACTCTCTTTCTTAACCTGTTCATTGTTGTTGCTGCCTTACCAATCCGGTTGTTGATTTCCTGATCTAGGGATAATTTTCTATTTACCACTGATCCTAGATATGTAAAATGGTCAACCATCTCTAGTTCGGCGTCGTCAATAAAGATTGATGGTACCCCGTGTGCACCTTGTGACATAATCTGTGTCTTCTTTTTGCTAATTGTTAAACCAAATTCAGAAATCAAGCATTGGAGAATGCAGATAGTAGATATTGCAATTCTTCCTCAGAGTGGGTCGTAACTGCAGCATCATCTGCAAAAAGCAACTCTCTGATCAGTATCCTCCTAATGTTGGTCTTGGCCTTCAATCTCTGAGCATTGTAAATGCCGCCATCTGAGCGTGAGTGAATGTATATACCACCATCCTGATCACGAAAGGCATATTTCAGTAGAAGTGAAAAGTATATTCCAAAGAGGGTGGGAGCTAGTACACAACCTTGCTTAACTCCACTCTTGATTTCAAATTCTTCAGAAGAGGCAAAAGGGGCTATTAAGAGTACGACAGGTATGTGTCTTGTCACCGGAACTCTTCTCCCGCTATAGCAAAGTAATAATGAGAGAGATCAAAGAGAAGCCAGGAATACTAATCGGAGGTTATAATATAAACAATATTCGCTATGCAGATGACACCGTATTGATGGCGGATAATGCAACAGAACTACAATTGTTGGATATTGTACCTAGTAACAGTGTAAAGAAAATACTCTCCTTGAATATCAAGAAAACGGTAAAATGGTAATATCAAAGAAAACGGTGACACCAAAATGTAAAATATTAATAGCAGGGAACATACTTAACCAAGTTGATCATTTTAAATACCTATGGGCATTTATAACATCAGATGGAAGATGCACAACATAAATTAAGAACATAATAGGCAAGCAAAAGCTGCATTTCAGAAAATGAAGATTATCTCATGCAATAAGTCACTATCATTGAATGTAAGAAAGTAAGTGCTGAAGTGTTATATAGAACCTGCATTGCTGTATGGCAGTGAATCCTGGAATGTAAATGAACAATTTTGGAAGATCTTGAAAGCAACAGAAATGTGATTCCTGCCGCGAATGTTGCGAATTCCTTGGACTGCTAAAGTAACTAACAACGACTGCATGAAAGAGGCTAATGAAACTAGAACATTCTATACACCAATAGGAAAGAGCCTAACAGCCTTCGTTGGTCATATGATAAGAGAGGCATTGGAGAACATCGGGACAACTGCAAAGATCGAGGGGAAGAGAGGCTGAGGCAGACCAAGATAAACTATGCTGAATGGATGAAGGAATATCATCAGTAGAGTTGATCCAGAAAACCAGTGACCAAGATCTGTGGAAAGTCATGAACATCTATGCCAGCCGGCATGGAACTTGATGATGATGATGATGATGATGATGATGATGATGATGATGATGATGATGATGATGATGATGATGATGATGATGATGATGATAATGATGATGATGATGATGATGATGATGATGTCTTCTCTTTGCACTTTTCAAATCAGTTTTGACACCTGTCAGTAAGTTTTCACATTTATTTCTACTCATTACTTTCCAAAAAATAATGACAGTCGACGTCTAATTTTCCTAATCAGTTGCGGATTTCTTGTGTGTCCTTGTTCTGTCCGTCCTTGATATTCTTTGCAGTTTCCTCAGAAACCAATTACCTAACAGCCTGGTCAGTGGTGTAATTCAGCAACAAAGGAGGATGTGTATAGAAGATGATCAGAGAGTTTGAATCTGTGAAATCGGAATCGCACACACTACTCTTGTGTTTCAGTCACTCGATGCAAATAACCGTCAGAAAAGTCTTCAAGAATTATGCAGCTTCAACACTGAAAGGTGTTAGCTGGTCTGTTCAAGACCCGTAGCTGGCTCTCTTGCCTGTCAGCTCATCTGTCAGTGTGTTCGAATTCCCACTGGGACAATTATTTAGGAAAAGTGAACCTGAGATGTTTGGTAGAACCAGCCTAACTTGGGTACCAGAAATACCCGAGGAAGTAAAGGCGGGCGGCTGATACCGATAGCATCACCGATCGAGTGCCGATTTGTCTGCAGCAGGTATCGGGCTAATACCGTATACTCAGCACGCCCAGAGTTGTGTAAAATTTGTTTTGCTTGTTCACATTATACAGAGGGTGAAGGGCTTGACGATTGACTATACAACAACCTGCAACTACTCCCTGAAAGCGGGATCCATGGCGAAGTGATTACGGACGCAGTTCGTAATCCCACATACCCGCGTTCGAAACACAGCTGTAGGCGATTTAGCAGCAGACTGCCTTGCGTTGTGTATTTACGAAATGGTATGGGTGTCGGTCGTTCAGAAAGAAATGACAAACTGCTGAACGTAAACTTGCCAAGATATTGATTATGTGGTTGTTTCGGGATTTGAAATTTAAATATTGAGCACAACCCACTACTGGCAACGCCGATTGCATTCTGGTATGAACCTAAGGCCTATCCACGGTATCGCTATCGGGTAGCGTTGTGATGTTCTGTTGTGATAATTTTGGTGTGTCCAGTGTGTGCCGCGTGGTTACACACCCGCTTCACACGCGTGATCCGGGACTGTTTCCGGATCCGGTCAGGGGTATGCACTACTGACGAGCTCAAACGAAGGCGAAACTCGAGTATAGTGCTTCCATATTGACGTGGATAGGCCTTAGGTTCATACCAGAATGCGATCGGCGTTGCCAGTAGTGGGTTGTGCTCAATATTTAAATTTCAAATCCCGAAACAACCACATAATCAATTTATTATTGCTCACTGGATTTAGGAGGCCTGGTGTTCCTTGCCAGTGAGAAGACCTGATCGTTCGGGTCCCATCGATTGACGGACGTCGGTCGCGGCGATTGGGCAATCTTGAGCATAGCCTACGATGGGTAGCGTTGTGATGTTCTGTTGTGATAATTTGGTGTGTCCAGTGTGTGCCGCGTGGTTACACACCCGCTTCACACGCGTGATCCGGGACTGTTTCCGGATCCGGTCAGGGATATGCACTACTGACGAGCTCAAACGAGGTTGCCAAGATATCACAACAGCAAAAAATGCTGGTGTTGTCTGCGACGTCCTTTAAAGTTTAAACGATATGCAACCAACATTAACTCCCTAAAAAGGCATAAATAGTAATGTATAATTGAGGCGCACAAGACACGCGGTAAAACAGCACAGGACCCCCATCACGCGCCTTAAGGCGCATTGTTCACACGAGGCTAGACCCAAATGTGTGTAGACCAATCGGCACACGAGGGATGATGTGGTCAAAATCACGTCTGCCGCCTTCACTTTTGTAGGACATTTCCAAGTATCAAATTTAGGCTGGGTCAACCTGAGAGCCGACAGGATGAAGTAAGCAGTTCAACGCCATTCCTTTTAGTCACCTCCCATATGTTGGGTATGTTACATGCTACTATTCTTTGCCTCCATTGTGGGCCCTGGTAACACAGACACGCCTATCTGGCTATCTACACAATAAATGTAGCCAAGATGCAACCCATCCACTGAGATTATCATTTAGTAGACGCCAATCTTACGAGGGCGAGACAGTAGGTAAGTCACACAGTTCAGTGGGATGACAGGTAAATGTAGTTTGTGCTTTCTACGGGTGCCATTAGGTGACAGCAACATCGAACTTTATATTCCCGTTCGTCATGTGGCGCTAGGTATCTCATGCGTATGCGCAGCGTATAAACAAAATGGCGACTGTACTTACGGAGTATACAACTAAAGAGCAACGTGCTGTTGTACGTTGTTTGTGGGCAAAAGAACTGCCTGCAAAGGACGTTCATAAGGAAATGCTTACTGTTTATGCTGAAAAATGTTTGTCCCGTAAAGCGGTGCTTTATAATGCAATTCGGAGAAAACGTCCAGGACTGCTGACTAGAGGAGTGTTGCTTCTTTATGACAATGAAGACCACATACGGCTAGATTAACTCAGGAGAAAATTAACCAACTAAGGTGGGAAGTTCTGGACCATCCATCTTACATCCCCGACTTAGCCCCTAGCGATTTCCACCTTTATGGTCCACTGAAGGTACCTTGGCGGGAAACGTTTCGCGAATGACGCCGAAGTTGAATGTGAAGTGAAAACATGGTTTAGAAAACAAAGCATGCAGTTCTATGCAGCCGGTTTGGGAGGACTGATGAAACGATGGGATAAGTGCATCAATGTTGGTGGGAATTACGTTGAGAAATAAAGTGACAATGTATGTATAAAAATAAACCTGTCTCAAGTTGTTATCATATTTAATTATTTTTCTACAGCCATTCGTGACTTACTTATTGACTTCCCCTCGTATTTATAGAACGTATTATGCCGAGAATAGAATATGTACAGACATTGCAGTCTGTCTTTGATTGATGTGACTATCATCATCCCGTGGCTTGTTATGTTCAGAACTTCCCCTGATCTTCCTCCATAACAGTCCTTCTCCATATTTTCTCTTAATATAATTGACTGCTACATTTTCTAGGCATCTGTAAAGAAAATGGTCTGTATGATGCAAGGGTACCCGTACCAAAATAAGTTAATCCTGGGAGATCTACATGGCGAAAAGGTTAAGCAGTCTGTTGTGTACTTAGAAGGTCGCGGGTTTGTTTTCAGACTTCGTCATTCCGTTGTCGAATACATTTTTGTTTGTATACCACCGGGCGTCGTCGCCTGAATGGCTAAGGTTGTGCTCTGTGCGACCCTTCTAGCTGTCCATTAGCTGCTCTGTGGAGAAAAGCCGTGCTAGATGTGATAAATCAGATGCGTGGCAATCGATCCTCTGGCCTTTTTAAGTAATCTTTATATCTATAATGCGGTGTTAAACTATTATTAGAATATTAAAAGTCAATCTACCTAACATCTCCATGAAAGGGAATGGTATTGAGCGGAGAAGGGGCTGACGTACTGCGGAATAACAAACGAACGAACAAACGAACGAACGAAGTTTATTTTCATAGGGTAACAAATTGGGCACGCAGGCCCATCTTACATTCGGCCCTTCCAATCACTCATCTTTCGTTCATCAGTGCATAGTGCACTCACATAGGGGAAAAAAAAACATTGTCAAATGAATGTTGTAAACATAAACAATGCATGTTACAATGTTTTGAGACAAAACCCCCACCCACCCACCCACCCATCCCCTATCCATCAGTGTGTTCTCCACACACACATCCACCACTCAACCACACACATTCCCACAGGCACATACATGACCCCATCCATCCACCCATCCCCCAACCCACACATCCCACACACACCCCCACATACAACATCTCACCACCCACACACACATACATATCCCACCCACCACACATCCCCCACCCACACACAAGCCCAGGCACACATGCATGCATCCACCCATCCATCACCCACCCATACATCCCCCCACCTTCACACATTTCCCCACCCACACGCACACATCCTCCACCCATCCCATAACCTACCAACGCTCAACTACCCACATATCCTCCACCACCCACCCACACACTCCCAAACCACATATCCAATACCCACACACACATATTATCGCCAACTCACACATCCCGCACCTACCCACACACAAAACCCGCACCCACCTACACATCCCCCACTTACACACATCTCCCACCCACACATTCCGTACTCACCACACACATCTCCCACCTACCCCCAACCTACACACACTCAACCTCCCACACATCCTCCACCCACCCACTCGCAACCACCCCCTCCCCCGATCTCCAATCCCCAATCACACATATAACATTCGATAACAGCCTGCCATTCAAATGACACGTGGAAAAAATACTATGCAAAACAGAAAGTTTATTGTGAGCATTAATAACAGTGGATGTGCAATCAGTCAGCCCTGTCTTCATTTTTACTATGAACTCAGAATACCCCCACCTGACTTTAAGTGTGAACGACATGAGCAGATTCAGAATGAAGACATAATAAATCATCTAGGAATGCACAATGGAAATCCCGTTGAGATAATGAGGTATATACTACTAATTTTATCGGTAGAGCCGAGGCTTACCATAGCCGAGGCCAAAACCGGCATATGTATAACTGATATCAAACACCACTCTTGATATATAAATATATACTATACTAAACAAGAATTAGACGAGAAAGATCATGGATAGCTGGAGCAGATACAATTGGAAGGGTTACCACAATAGAACATATGCTAAGGGACTGAATGGAAACATGGAAAGTAAACATACGAAATAATAGATTCTGGTGCTAGGGCTGCTAAAGTAATGATGTACCCTGATTGATATGTCCTGTATAACCTAAAACTCGGGATGGGTTGTCACACTGTAAATTAATATTTGAATTTTAAACGTGAACCTACCTAACAGTGGTATCGCTGAGGAGAAAGAGCCTATCAGATAATAATCTTCAGTGATGATTCTATCAGTTCACAGACCCATATAAGATTCCTGCTCGGGAAAATTTAAAAAAAAAAATGTAGATGGCCAGTGAGGACGCCACTGCACCAGTGAAATGGCTTTTCAAAATCTTACATACAAAGCAACAGTGGCATAAAGGTTAGTGTGTTATCCAAAACAACTCTGAAGCAGACCCAGTACATTACAATTGTTACAGGAAAATGTTACGGAACTTGTATGCGAAGGAAAGAAGAAGAGAGAAGGAGTTGGCCCTCTCACTCATCTGTCGTGATCTAGAATATGTGACCTCGGCTCCCAGCGCAATTCAATGTAAACTGGGTAACTGGAAATGTTTTGGAAAACAAAGATGGCCGGTATGATACCGACCACTTCACCCACGGAGTGCCGATTTGTCTAGACCAGGGGTCACCAAACTTGTTTTCACAGCGGGCCGGATAACTGACAAAATGACGAGCGCGGGCCGCATACTCATTCTGTACAATACTTGCGCCTGTCTCCATGGCGAATGTTTACGGACGCGATTCGTAATCTCGTATACCCGCGTTGGAAACACTGCTGCGCGCGATTTGGCAGCATACCGCGTTACGCTATTTTTCTTAAACGTTATTGTATGGGTGCCGGTCGTTCAGAAAGCAATGGCAGACTACTGAACGTAAATTTGCCAAGAGATTAACAACAGCAAAAAATGCCGGTGTTGTCTGCAAACGTCCTGTAAAGGATATACAACTAACTTTAACAATACTTGCAAGCCAAAACGAAAGCTCTGGGGAAAAAAGACGAAAAACTAATTTAATCATGGGTGAGTGGCGTGCAATGCACCCCCCCCCCCCCCCCCCAAAAAAAAAAAAAAAGACAATAATATATGTATTTACTTAAACAAAAAGTTAACAGAGAACGCGACGTTAGGAAAACGATAGTTACATCGGACCTAGTGTGCACATATCCGAATCTCACAAACTAGGCAGCAAAAAAGGTTAGTGAGATTTCTGAAACTGATATTTGGCATTCAAGATATCATAAATGTTTGGTTTGGAATTGCTACATCCAATCAAGAGAATTGCTTTCAAATGTTCACCAGTCAATTTCGTTCCATGTGTTGACTTCACATACTTCATTTTTGAAAATGTTTGCTCAGAGACATAAGTTGTTCCAAACACTGATGCCATACCAGCGGCAAATTTCTTCAGTTTCGGAAACTCAACATCGCGTAAGCAGCTGTAATATTCAACGTTTTACTTCTCTGTGCTTCTCTTTCAACAAGTTATTTGCTTGCAAATCAGTGAGCTCTAACTGTAGTTCAACTGGCACATCATCAAGGTTACGATCAAACAGATTCTGGAACAGAAGAATGTCACTCTCAATTCTGTCAAGATTTGAAAATCTCTTCATAAAATGCTTCTTCAAGTCACGAACAATTTTTTTTTTCTCGGAACATCGAGGTTGTTTTTTTCGGCGATTGTAGCGCAAAACTCTTTGAACCGGTGAAAATGAGAAAAGTTTTCTTCTTCTAGTTGTGCTTAAAACAATAACAGCTTACTCCGAAATCGTTTGATTATTCAGTGAGATCACAGACAAGGTTATTCTTTCCCTGAAGTTTTAAATTCAGTTCATTCATGTGGGATGTGATGTCGTCCAAAAATGACAACTTTGACAGCAGGTAGGATCTGACAGTTGTAGATCAGCTCTATCTTTTTCAGTGAGGAAAACATCTATTTCGTTTCGAAGCTTGTAAAATCGAAACAGGCCTTTTGCGCAGCTGAGCTACCTCACTGTTGTATGATAAGATCCATCATACACTCTTCGATGAAGCTGCCATCAGTAAACTGTTTTCCCTTTCTGCCATCTTATGCACTACTTTGTAACTTGTACGAATGACAGATTCATTTTTAGCAAACTTTCTCGTGAAAAGATTTCTATGTGTTTCTAAACAACGTTTCATGGACTCATATTTCTCAGAGCGTAACTTTCCAGAAAACTTCGAATATGTTGATAGATGGTTTGTTTTGCAGTGACGCCGAAGATTATACTCTTTCAAAACAGCAACACTCTCGCTGCTTATTACGCAACAGGTTTTCTGATCCTTTGTTTCCACAAAGAAGTACTTTACTCCCCATTCTTAATTGCAAACGCGACACTCGGAGCCCACTTTTATTTACTTAGTAGCCATAATGTAGGGTGAAGTACACGGGATCTGAAAATGAAAAAGACATTGAATTAGAAACATAATTAAAATCCTATTGAAACACAAGATAAGCCGAGGATTGGGGGTCAATGGTGAAACTACAGCTCACCAACTATACATTTAAAGTTTATAGATACCTTTGGTAATAGAATATATCTCATAATAAGGCTTGAAAAATATATAAATAAGGCCGGCCTAAATAAACAGTCTAGAGCAGAGTTTTTCAACCGGAGTTCCGAAGTAGCAGCCAGGGGTTCCGCCGAAACATACCAAACTCGCCTAAATGCAACATGTCTGCCCATCTGGTTTATTACATAAAGTAGGACAGACACATGGATCATCGCACAGAGTTCCTTGAGCAACGTAAACATTTGCGTAAGGATCTGCTCCAGCAGAAAGTTTGAAAAACACTGGCATATAGACAAACTCGATTAACACCTTGACCTGGGAATTCTTCTGAGCTGGGGATAATATTTTCGTAATAACACGAGGCTTTTATGGCATTGTTATACTATGTTTGCTACATTATTGCCTCTATTCACACCTGTAGTTCATTTACCTATCACTGTCAAACAAAGAAATCCTTGTTACATACCTATACAATGGATGCCTGGCAACAAGAAGTAAATATTTCTGGAGCATCGGACCTGTGTTGACAGTCGGATGCATCTGGGGGAGGGAAAGATGCATGTGGTGTGTGTATGTTTTCATGGAAACCATAATAACGTCAGAGCGTAGGCGGCGCTATCGCGAGCCGGGGAAGGACTTGGGATTGCGCGAAATAAGCAAACATTACAATAAACTAGAATATCTAGATACAATAATTTATAATTAAAAGTAGTGAATTTAAGACACATTGCGGGTAGCAGGTCTCCGCATGTGTGAGGATCTCCTATTATTCTAAACATAATATTTACATTTAGATTGTATCACAACGTCTCGTGTTCGAGTACCTTCGGCGGGCCAAATGAAATGACGTCGCGGGCCGGATCGGCATGTAGGCCATAGTTTGGTGACCCCTGACATTTCGAAAAAAAAGGAGGGGGGGGGGCGCTATTCTGACGATCAGAAACCTCCTGTCATGCTTGCTCCACGGAGGTGTTTTATCACTGAACTGAACACCATATTCTAGCTGCGCCTTGGGGCGTGTAACAGTGTCCCATATGTGTTTACCGAACACTTCCCACCCAAACGGCAGTGTCCGCTGTGGGGCGACACTGGTTACTTACACTGAAGAGTAATGTCTATGATTCTCAGCCCATGTTTTAGAAAGTTCAAGTTTAAAAATTATGAGACATATGCCTGCCACTTGTCATGACCTCCAACATCTGCAACGTATATCGATATATTTCTCTGGTCGTGCAGGGGTTCCAGGAAACGAGAGAGTTGACATGCTAGCTTCAGAAGTAAACTTAATTGGATATTGATGATTTAAAAGTTGGGTTTATTGAGAGTAATAAATCCGTGATACAACGTTGAATTAATCTTCTCGAATATCACTGTTGAAATGTGGAATTGAGAATGAAACTGGACGCAATGGCCGCAGACATTAATGGTTCCAAAATATGCCTAATCATCTGGCACTAGAGACAATCAACATTTTCATCCTACAACTTTTATTAAAAGATATCGAACATTTTTAAACTTGTCTCGACTGCAGTGATGTCAAAATTATATATGGCGTCAATAAGTCATTTTATAAGTATTATTTTTTTTTAATGGGATTATACAGAAGAAGATATCGAATTTGATGCTTAAAATAATGTAAAAACACAGGAAAGTATGACAAATTTTGGGATTAAAAAACAAAAGTAAACATTACCAAATGAGAAAAATTTGAGACGTTTAAAGTAATACACTAATTTAAAGAGACAGGGCTCTCTATTGAATGAAGTGCTGGAAGAAGACGTCAATGGGGAAGCGTGACAGAGGGCCAGATAAAATATTCATGTGGAAAGAACGTTAAGAGATACGCTCACAGAGGCTTCCGTGAGTGACCGCGAAAGCACGGGAAAGAGTATTTAAGACGCATCACACCTGATCGACAGGACAAAACTTGATGATGATGATGATGATGATAATAATAATATTAATAATAATAATAATAATAATAATAATAATAATAATAATAATAATAATAATAATAATAATAATGCTAATAAATCAATAGCGCACCGAATCACCTAAAGAACTGCGCCTACCGAGGTAAAGTCTGCACACTGGATGACTGCCGAGTTAGTTTAATTATAGAAGACTAAAATATGATTGCCGGTCTCCCTGGTCTAGAGGTTACACGACTTTCTCCGTAATCTCGTATACTCTCGAAAGTAACGTGACGTTGCGCGAGAATTGGTAGCGGTTCTCTCCGGGTCGGTAACTTACGGGGTATGTGAGCCGGTCGCTCCGAAATCAATGGCAAACTACTGAGCGTAATCTTGCCAAGAAATCAACAATCAACTGAAAGATGCTGTCAGCGATGTCCTGTAAAGGATATGCGAACAAAAAAAAAAAAAAAAAAAAGATATGGTTATTAAATCTCTGTGATTAACCGGTATGTCTTATAATTATCTTACGCTGATCAAATGCATTGGTATTCTAGCCGTTTCAGGGTAGGTAAGTTCCAGCATATGGTTTAGAATGTTGACCACGTTATTGAAAAAAAAAAAAGGTTTTATTTGTGTTATGGTGCTCTTATACGTATTTGTAAGACCACTTCTCATAAATGTTTCTAGGTATTTTTGTTTAAAATGATCTCCTACTTCATCTTTTCTTCGTCCACGGTTTGCTATTAAACGTAATCTGTGTTACAGAATCAATACATACAAGAATCATAATAGTAGTAGTAGTAGTCTTAGTAGTACTAGTAGGAGCAGCAAGAGTAGCAGCAGGAAGCTTACTGCAAAAACAAAAGTCCTTGTCTATCAAGCCTGTTTCCTTAGTACTCTTCTCTATGGCAGTGAAACCTGGACAACTTACTCACACCAAGAGAACAATTTAAACAGCTTTCATATGCGGTGTCTGCGAAGAATTCTTGGTATTAAGTGGCAAGACAAAATCACAAATACTGAAGTATTGGAAAGATCAGGTTGTGTGACAGTTTATTCCATGCTCAGTCTTCGTAGACTTAGATGGATAGGACATCTTAGGAGGATGGATGATGGTAAAATACCAAAGGACATCTTTTTTGGTGAATTACAGACGGGTAGGAGATCTCAGGGTCGGCCTCTACTACGATACAAAGATGTGTGTAAGCGGGACATGATTGATACAGGCATCGATAATGCACATTGGGAGCAAGTCGCCGCTGAACGTGTTGCATGGAGGGCAAACATCAGAAATGGAATAAAGACAAAGGAGAAAATTATTGCAGATAAATCACACACCGAGCGTTTGAGACGTAAGATGGTGCATGATGGTGGAAATTACCACGTGTTCACATGCACCCACTGTGAACGGACATTTACAGCGCAAATTGGCCTTATCAGTCACATTCGCTACCACCATAGGTAAAAATTATTATGCTTTTTTAAAGCACAAACTATCGTCTGTCAAGACGGCAAGGTGCCAATAGTAGTAGTAGTAGTAGTAGTAGTAGTAGTAGTAGCAGCAGCAGCAGCAGCAGCAGCAGCAGCAGCAGCAGCAGCAGAAGGAGCAGCATCAGCAGCAGCAGCGGCGGCGGCGGTGGGGGCAGGGGCAGGGGCTGGAGCTGGAGCTGGAGCTGGAGCAGCAGCAGAATCAGCAGGAGCAGCAGCAGTAGGCCTCTGTCAATCCTGTAGGATTATAGAGTTGTGCCACTGGGGAGGCACCTGACAGCACCGTTGGTGACTGTATAGTCCAATGCGAGAGTGACAATCTCTGTCACAGTTTCTGTATCTGTAAGACGAGTTAGGTCCCGCAGTAAGTGACTGCATTTTATGCCTGTGCCTCCTATCCTCAGTTTGTTGGATCAGACTGCGCTCAAAGAGCACCAGTCCATTTCGTACATCTCTATCCAGGAACATCTGTCTGTTGTAACTCTTTCCCAGGTGTCTGGATCTATGCCATGGGTTTTCATATAGTGTTTACACACGTCCTTATATGGCATGTCTTCCGGTTGGCCTCTTCCCTGTGGCTAGTTCTCCGTATAGGAGATCATTCGGAATACGTTCATTCTCCATTCAAGATAAATGGCCCAGCCACCGGAGGAACAGTGGTTGCGTACTGGAGGGGGGGGGACGTACTGAGTTTAGTTTAGCTTAGTTTAGTCGACGGATCAACATTACGGCACACAGGTGTAACCCATAGGTGCTCCATTCTACTCCTAACTCAATCCTGAGTCCAGAGAATTTCAGCTCAGTGCACGAACTCCGTATCACTGGCGAGGTTGCTGAAATACTTTGGGTAGATTTTTAACTGAAATTTTGCCCGGGCAGCGCCGTTAAGCTACTCTTATTCGATTTCCAACTGCCAAGAGAATTTTTACGTGCGCAACAATACACAAGGGCGTCCGATCTCACTACCCAGAGACCAGGGGAAAATTTGTTACTAGAAGTCCACGTTAAAAATCCCGGCCCTCACCGGGGCTTGAACCCGCGACCCCCAGCAGTCGAGGCGGACACCATACTGCGAGACCAATCTGCCCTCTGCTTACTGAGTATAAGGTGCTAGCCTTCACATGTTTGTAAACCAGTGGTCACTGGACGGGACATTTGGCCAGTATTACATATGGTGCTAGCCTTCACATGTTTGTAAACCAGTGGTCACTTTACGGGACATGTGGCCAGTATTACGCTGCCCGCCATTACTTCCCAGATCATTACTTGGTACCCACTTTTGGCAGACCCGACCTAGGAGCCCCGGTCAGGATTTCTTGAAAGTAATCATTCCCGCAAAATGCCAAGAAGAACAGAGCTGGTCATCCTAGTCCCTGCATGCACTTAGAAAGAGAGATGCACACAAAAGTAAGCCATTTAAA
Source organism: Cepaea hortensis (assembly GCA_963921405.1). Classification (NCBI taxonomy): domain Eukaryota; kingdom Metazoa; phylum Mollusca; class Gastropoda; order Stylommatophora; family Helicidae; genus Cepaea; species Cepaea hortensis. The sequence goes on along the minus strand of CAWUFQ010000272.1, from coordinate 41,654 downwards.
AAAACTGGTCAAGGTGGTTAAAAGCGAAAAATGGGCAGAGGTGTGTCAAAGAGTAAGCACAGACAAGTCACTGAAATTGTTCTGGCGACTACATAAAAGCATGAGTGGTGTAGTCAAGAATAAGAGCATTTCTGACTTCCAATGTGCTGACCTCATCTGGCAGAGGACTGACGAGGACAAGGGCAAAGCCCTCTTTGAACGCTATCTAGAGCAGAGCAACCAGACAGACATGGGAGGCCGAAATCTTGCCAAGGAGGTCACCTCAGACAGATGCAAGGCCCAGAATACTTCGGATGAAGACACAGTGACAGTGAAAGAAATCAAGGCTGTACTTCAACGATAAAAAAACAGCGCTCCAGGGCCTGATGGCATAAGATACGACGACATCAATAGGTGTACCGACAATGAGCTAGAGAAACTAGCAGACATGTACAACAACAGTATAGAGAGTGCTAGAATCAAGGAGCAGTGGTTACACAGCTATCTGATTCCCTTGCAGAAGCCTGAAAAAGGCCACAAAAAATTCAGGGATATCGAATTATAACCATGCAGAATACAATAGGCAAGCTGCTGGAGAAGGTAATTGCCAGGAAAATATCAAGCCAGCTAGAGAGGCAAGGTGTTTTCCCACCTACCCTGGGTGGGTACCGTCCAAAAAGAGAAACCTGGACCAATGCAGCAGTCTTTGCCCATGATGTCTATGAAGGTTTCCACTCAGGCATTGAAACCTTTGCTGCAGCGATTAATCTTGAGGACGCATACAACAGAGTACCATTGGATTTTTTAATGCTTCAGCTTCTTGAACTAAAAGTAAGTCCATTCCTCCTTAGTTGGATCGCTGCAGCCCTCTTCCAAACGGAAAGTAGTTTTTAGATGTGGCAGTTGGACTTCGGAACCAACAACAATATATCCTGGCCTACCACAGGGATCACCATTATCTCCGGTACTGTTCAACGCCTACACAGTGAGAATCACCAGTGAGCAGATCACTGGACCTGGCAGGACATTGTCATATGCCGATGATGTTTTAGTGTATCGTCAGGGTAAGGATAGAGAGCAGGTTGCTCTGGAACTACAAACCGAACTCAAACGCATAAGTACTTGGTGTGATGAAGATGGGGCAATGGTCAACCCAACAAAGGCAACAGTGACTTGGTTCTCGTTGAACAATCATATTGTCAACACTCCAACACCAACTGTAATGCTGTGTTCAGAGACGGTGGAAAGAGCGCAGGCAATGAATTACCTGGGGATACGGTTTGATCGAAGCCTTGCTTATAATGAGCACATAGACGAGGTGATAACAAAGGCCAAGCGGGGTTTGGCTGCGATGCGGGTCATGGCGGCAGCAAACTGTGAGCAGCGCCATCTATGTCTTCTGTACGAGGGGCTGGTCATGTCTGTTTTGGAGTATGCAATGGCAATCCTGACTCTCAGCCGCAAGCAGATAGAAAGGATGGAAAGGATACAGAATGAAGCTATGCGCATTATTCTTGGATGTACAAGAGATACAGCATGCAGGGCGATGCGCTACCTTCTTGATTTTCCAACCATTGAAGAGAGAATACAAGTTTGCAGGGCACGCGCCTACCTCAGTGTTAACGCAAACACACAACATCCACTGCATAGTGAAATTATGAAGGTGAAGGGCAGCAGGTTAAAAAGAGGACGGTCGTGGATGGGTCAAGCCGAAGACATTCTTCAACAGGTGTGTTCACTTGAGGACTTAGAACCTGGCGAGGAGTGGGTGCAAGTGGCAACAGATTTCTGCACATCCTTTTCAGTTTGCATCCAACTAGATAGAAAATGCAGACAAGAAAATCCGGCTGCTGTGGAGGCTGAAGTACAAGCGTTGATTTTCGAGAATTCGCTAGACGGTGATGCGGTCATCTACACAGATGGGTCGGTCGTCCGACATGTGAGAAGCTCACGGGCCTTTACAGCTCGGGCCGGCGGGAGAATTGTGAAGGAGGACTGGTGCTTTCACTGAAACCACAAGTAGCCTGACTATGGAAGTCATGGCAGTAAGTAAAGCAATAACATGGCTCGAGACACAGACATTCACTAGGGCATGTTTCCTTAGCGACTTAATGAACATGATCAAGAGGATAGAGGAGGGGTCGATCCGAAGAGAATGGTTGCTGCCTCTGGAGCGGTCTCGGCTGACAAAGATTAGTTTCATCTTCGTGCCAGGGCATGCGGGAGTCCAAGGAAATGAGCGGGCTGACAAGCTCGCAGGTGAGGCTACTGTGGAGGGCGGACGCGCCATGGACCAGACTGACATTCTGAATGCTCTACGAGAAGTAAGACTTTTGCGAGAACCAAGTGATGACTGTGAATCTACAACCATGGCCAGACTGCGAGAACAGCAAATTAAAAGAGGGGTGGCCAAACAAGAACACTACGCAGGAAGCCAAAGAAGATTGATAAACCAACACAGAACTGGTGTCGTTAGCCGCTACACGCTGCGGGATTTGCTGAGGAGGGGATCCGAGCACTTATGGACTGAATGGTTCGATGTGCAACTAGGATGATCTGTCGACTAACTAACTAACATTTAATTCTACAGACAAAATGCAACAGATAACAGGGAGAATCTGCACATAAAGACATAACACAATTACTCAGTTCTGGTCTGCAAAATGCCAGCCTTATTCTTTAAAGGCCTCTTATTGTCAATATGTGCCTTTCGGCCTATTTTGGCCCACCAAGGTCTGTCTGTCATTGATAATGGACAGTAATTTGGTGATTAGAGTTTGAAGTTTGGATGAACACCTCTGCACACTGGACAGATCAAGTGCAGGATCTTAGCCAAAAGGCCGAGAACGTCAGCCCTCTAACAACCCCGCCTTTCCCACTATCTTGTCACCCGCTACCAAACCCTTGACCTGTCAATCCACTGTCCGTTATTTGGTGAATCCTGTCTGTCTTTGTCGCATGATTCGCGGGGAATATACTCTGGAGAGAAGGCTGCCGTCGCGTCATCTACACTGGCCCCAGTTATCTGAGGCCCTAGGATTCCATACCACTGACAATGGGATCATGTTTAATCGTGTACTGTAGTTTGAAGACGTGCGTACATGTGATCTCTAACATTGTTTTTTTTTTACGAGGATAGGTATATTTATGCTAAGAGACAGTTTCAAAACTTCTTGAAATTTGATTCTTGAAAATTGATTCTGCACGAATATTGATTGTATACCGCAAGGAAACAAAACAATTACATCTTCACGACAAATAAAACGGCGCTTTTAATTAAATATCGGTAATAGTATTATGCAATAAAGGTAAGTGATTGCAGCAAATGTTAATGCTAAATAAGCTCTTACTAATATAATTCTCTCTCACTTTACCAATTCTCATTTCCTGCCTTATTTTTATTTTCTCTCGGTCCGTCCATAAACCTGAACTGTGTTATCCCAATCACCTCATTTGTTATAACTATGCATTTATAAATAAACAATAATTGTCTCCAAAATTAAAATTCTCTCTCTATCAAATGTGATGCGTTACATAATTGACACCAACAATGTCTTGTTGATGGTAATATGACTCCATTTGATTATGTATCCTCTCAGACGCTTTCCCTGTTGTTAAATCAATGTTATGATACTTTTTCCTTTACATAGTTAGCAATCGTTTATTGTCTCAATTAAATTTCATTGAATACTGATTATACATTAAGCGGACACCTCATAAGAGCCGTTATAAATAATAATTGATAATAAAACTGGGTGTTAACTCAGTCAATAATCTCTACAAGGTAGCTAATCGCATCTGATGTTATTTTTCTGTGTATTAAACTCGCGCGGGATGCAATTAACTTTTCCGTAAATGTAAACATATTCCGATAGTTTTGATCGAATTATTCCAACTAACGGCTCGCGGGCTTCATGCGGACGGCGAGGTAAGAATATGTGGCTGTGGCCCGTAGAAACAAAGATGAATCATAAGCAAAGAATGTATCCTTGAAATACGCTACTGCAGAATATATATGTTTCTTTTTAGAAGTCTAAGGTCTTTCCTATCAGTTTGCAGATCTGCAAGCATCTTCATCATGTTGACATGTCTGATTTTATCGAACGCCTTTGTGTAGTCAATGAAGAAAAGATGTAGGTCTTGTTTACCTCTATCGAACGCTCAATTACTGTTCTAAAAAAAATCACACAATTTACTGTGCCCTTCAACAAACCCTTACTGTTTTTCCCCTATTTCAGGTTGTATTTTTTTCCTAACTCCTTGTATGATTATTCTTAGCAAAATCTTAGTGGAGTGGCTCATTGTGCTAATTGTTCGGTGTTGATCACTTTCCATGGCTCCTGATTTGTTTGGGATTGCTACAAATATAGATTTACATAATTCGGGAGATAAATCGTCAGTATCATATATTGTTTTCAGCAGTCTGGTGACTTGGCATATTATATATTCTTGTAAGGCAGTGATAATTTCTGTTGTGATTTTGTCTGGACCCGGGGTCTTGCAAGTTATCATATGATTAAGAGCGTTCTAAACCTCCATCCGCAGAACTGATGGTCCTTCATTATTAATCTAATATCATACTATTCCTCTCTTGTATCATTATAAAGGGCTTTCACATAATCTGACCATGGATTTAAAATCTGATCTTTTTCTATTATGAATTTGCCATCTCTGGTTTTAGGTAACCCGTTGATGTGTGTGTTCTTTTCTTAGTGATTTCATGAATATTTGTGTGCATTAATTTGGTATTCTGGGTGTTGTGTTGGTTTTAAATTTCCCTATAATTTTCATCAAGCCATACTTCTTTTGCCACTTGACACAATTTCCTAATTTTCTTAAAATTTTTTTTCATATTTTTCATGATTATTTATATTTTCCCCCATTGTTATTAAGATGTCTTCCGTCATCCATTTCTTACTTCCCATCATCTTCATTTTTTAGATAGTTGTTTCTGAAGCCAGGCTGACCGAGTTCTTCAATATTGCCCATAGAATTTTGAAATCGGCCAATGCATCTAATCTGTTCTTTACCTCTACGTTGAATGTATCTTTTATCTCCTCATCCTTCAGTGCACATATTTCAAATGTTGTGTTTCTTGATGTATATTTGACCTTTTTAAATTGTATTTGTATATTGCTTTTGACTAATCTATGGTCGCTATAGCAGTCTGCATTTAGTGTAGTTTATTCGACTTTAAAAGCATTTCGAAATCGTCTATTGATGAGGATATATTCAGTCTTTCCTGATCATATTGTTAGGACTCCTACATGACCATAATCTCCTTGGGTGATTATTGGTTGATATCAAGTGTTTCCAATGATTATATCATGCTCTTTTGCCCACTGTACAAGTCTGCAACCTCTTTCATATATATATAAGGGTATATATGGTATATACACACACATACACACATCATATATATGATGTATGTGTATTGAATGCTTTTGGAATTCATCATGACACATGGGAGACTGCAGCCAGAGACCGAAATTCGTGGCGTGCATCATTACGCAAGGGTGCAGTCACTTGTGAGGCGACCAGGACTGCAAGAGCTGTGAAGAAAAGACTGAACAGAAAAACCACTGCAGAGAATCCTACTCCAGAAACGTCAAGCATTCTTTGCCCACATTGTCAAAGAACATTTTGAGCCAAAATAGGCCTCATCAGCCATCTTAGAACTCACGGCTCCATGCTTTCGACCCCACTGGATGAAATGAATGGTCATCATCATTCTTGATGGACAAACAACAACAACAACAACAACATGATGTATGTAGTGTTCATTGGTGTTTCATGTAATGTATTTTAAATATTTGCTAATTGTTTTGGGGCGTCATTATTATGTTCATGTTTACCTCTCCACCTGTTCACGGCAGTGTGCCGTGTTAAGTGTTTCTTATTTAATATGATGTGCTCTCCCGCCAGGTGGTCTTGTTCTAATCCCCATTGAGGTGGCTTTTTATGTTTACTTAACCTGGACTCCCAGGTCGACCCAGCCTATAACCTGGAAGTGCACTGGGAATTAAGAAGCTGTTGAAGACATAACACATCGAATGCCGATAGGTCGTTACAAATTAGGGTTAGCACCATATACCCACAATGCTTCAAGACGGCAAAGAGTCCTTTAAACTTTGTATAATCCTGCTTTTTTGTTTTAATATCGACATCTTTTTATTTGATAATGTATATGTTATTTTTTTTTTTAATTAGAAGAAAAATAAAAAAGCGGATAACTTAAAACGAAAATATACGTTTTTAGACTTCGCGGGAACGTGACTATTTCGTCATAATCAACAGGGGCTAGATACTGTTTTTTCTGCATACAGGTGACAGCAGTTTACACATTGTAAACTGTTAAAGGTTATAATATTTCACCTTATGAAAAATGGTTGAGGATATACAAATTAACTACTAGAATCACGTGTTTAAAACACCATTAGAAACATTTGAGAGAACACATTGAGTTACTCCTCATGCTTTCCATCCATCCATCATGTGCCATGCCGGTAAGCGTGGGCGGTCATGTTCTGCCATCTCACTCGATCACCAGAGTCGTGGATCAGCTCAGTGTTTATGTCTCGACCATGCCTTGAGGCCAAGCCATCCAGGTATTTGCTTCTAGGTTTTCCCCTTGGTCTGTTCCCTTCGATCTTACCAGTTGTCACCAAGTTCTCCAATTCATTTCTTCTCATAACATGCCCAAAAAATTTTGACTGTCTGCGTCTAATATCTCTAATCAGTCTACGATCTTCATTTGTTTCTTGAAGCACTTGTTCATTGGTCTTTCTGGCTGTCCATGGTATTCTTTGCATCTTCCTCAGAAACCACATTTCTACAGCCATCAGATGTTTTTCAGCTTGACTGCTCATTGTCCAAGCTTCACATCCATATAAAAGTAGCACCTCAACACTCTTTTTCTCGTTTCAATTGACATCTTTTTATTGATCAGTATGTTTTTCATCTTGCTAAAGGCTACTTTTGCCATGGCGATTCTTGTTCTAATCTCTTCAAGGCATCTCCCATAAGATGTTATTACTGTTCCGAGATAATTGTACTGATTCACTTGTTGAAGAATATTCCCATTTACTTGTACATTACATTGTGGTATTTCGTTCTTCCTAGTGACGACCATAATCTGTGTCTTTTTACAATTTAATTCTAACCCTCGTTGTTCACTGTGTGTAACAACCGCATCTACTAAATGATGCAAATTCTGTTCATTGTCTGCAATCAAGACTGTATCATCTGCATATCTAATGTTATTGATGCATCGTCCCCCAATGTTGAATCCTTCCATATCTTCAATATTTCTGAAAATACTTTCACTGTACAGGGAAAACAGATCTGGAGACATAACACATCCCTGTCTCACACGTCTCTTAATAGGCTGATATTGGCCTACTTCATTATCAACTCTTATGGTAGCTTGTTGTTTCCAATATATGTTTTTTACAAGTCTAAAGTCTTTTCCATCAATTTGTAGATCTTCAAGCATCCTTATCATGTCGACATGTCTCACTTTATCGAAAGCTTTTGTGTAGTCAATAAAGCAAAGGTGTAGATCTTTGTTTACTTCTATAGATCGTTCGATTACAGTTCTCAGTAAATACACAGCATTTACTGTACCCTTTCCTTCTACAAATCCACATTGTTCTTCTCCTATTTAAGGTTGTATTTTCCTCCTAATTCTTTGCATGATAATTCTTAGCAAAATCTTCGTGATGTGACTCATTATACTAATTGTTCGATGTTGATCACATTCCAAGGCTCCTGATTTCTTTGGGATTGCAATAAATACGGAGTTACATAATTCATGAGGTATATTTCCAGTATCATATATTGTATTAAGCAGACTGGTAACTTTATCTTTTCCATATTCTTCTAAAGCATTAATCATTTCTGTTGTGACGCTGTCTGAACCGGGGGTCTTGCCAGATGTCATATGGTTAAGAGCATTTTGAACCTCCATCTTCAAAATTGCTTTCATCTAAGGGGATTTTTGCCTTAAGTGCTTCCCGCTGTGTATCATTATAGTGTTCAAAGAACATTACAGCTTTCAGAGATTTTTTTTTTTTTTTTAAGCATATCCTTTACAGGACTTAGCTGTCAACACCAGCATCTTTCAGCTGTATGTTGATCTCTTGGCAAGATTACGCTCAGTAGTTTGCCATTGCTTTCTGAGCGGCCGGCTCAGTATCCCGCAAGTCACGAGCGGGGGTCGAACCGCCTCAGCTCTCGCTCCGCTACGAGACTCTGCGTGATAAACGGGATTACAGAGAGAAAGTGTTGTAACCCCACAGCCAGAGAGACCGGCTTTCAGAGATTACGATGGTCTTTAAAAGCCTGCAATTATCACGCAATACACAAGCATATCACTTACTGGGGAACGACTGAAGTCACCGAAATAACATGGGAAATATATTCACAGGTATTAACTGGCATTTCGATAAGTACATGGTAGAAATGGAAATAAGAAACCACATGCGAAATAATATACAAATTGAAAGCACATGTGTGATAACACCGGAATTCCATAATGCCGCCTTTAAATAACGACTGCGTTCGCTGTGATAACAAATATGGCTATATACTGCTGGGTACAACATCTGTTGCTATTCTATAGTTGTAGATTCAGGTGGATGATAAACGTAACAAATGAAGATGTCTTCTGATGGGGTGTCTAGCTGGCAGTGCGTTCAAAGTACACTTCTTACTTCAGTGGGTCCCCTTATCTCTGTTTCTTTGCGCCACTTCTATGAGTATCGATCAATATCTGTGAATTTGTTGTTTTTTTTAACGAAATTATCATGGTAGAATCCCCTGGTGAAAATATTTTGTGTGGACAATCGCAATGTTTCATGTTCGCGCTTAACAGACTTCAGAATAGTGAAAAATATTGGCAAGGGATTGAATAGCAAGGTTTGAGATGCACGAACCAATGAACATTATTTTTACAGGGTTAAGAATTGGGCATGCAAGCCCGTCTAACGTTCTGCTCTTCTGTCACTCTTTCTCTCATTGATTATTTCATTCATGCATCATTTATGAGGCTAACAGAGAACAACTACATAAAACATGCATTCTAAAGGCATGGGAAATGTGCAAAAACCTGCAGTAGAAACATGCTGTTTCACACGATAAATAAATATGCAGGTATCGACTGGCACTATTTGGTCGTGCTCTGAAATACACTTGTTACTAAAGCGAAGATTGCCGCCATCTGGAAACGACAAGTTCTAATTTCGGCGTGGTCACTATTGCTGTCAGTTGTACGTATATTGTTTAGTTTACCCCTCAAACCTGGACTTTATCCAAATTACACCTTCGAAAAATCTACACTTGCGAAATGAGATGCCTGCGGAGAGCTGCTAACTTAACAATCCGAGACCGAGTAAGAAATGCTGTTATCAGACATACAGTGGGATCAACACTTTGTGCCACATTTATTGAAAAGACAGAAGATCAAGTGGTTTGGCCATGTCGTTAGAATGAAACATCAGCAACTACCATCACTGGCCTTACATTAAAGATCATCTGCGACGAGACCACGAGGACGTCCAAGAAGAAAATGGATTGACGACATCAAAGACATTGTACAATCACAAGGAATGACATTATCCAGTTCCGCCCACCAGGCGCTGGAACGCAAATTATTCCTCCCCACGGCGCTTGACGGCAGAAGTGGAAGATGATGATGATTGTGATCCTCTAATATCTAATCTCTATTTCTTTCCACTATTTCTTTGAGTGTTGATCGATAACTATGTAATTTTGTTTTCTTTTGCTATCTTAACGGTATTAAGTTTCCCCAACATTTGATATTGCAGTTTGTCACTTCGGATTCAAAGAACTTGTTTACGAAAAGCCAGCAGGTAACTTCATATTTGCATGCGTATGATCTTTGATGATCGTTACCAGTAGAGGAATCGGTCTAACAATACTGGTGGCCAGGACTAAAAGGTCATTAACATAGCCTAATGTGTAAGAGCCGGCTTCGTGGCTTAGAGGTTATGACTTTTCTCCGTAATCTCGTATACTCTCGTCAGGTAACGTGATGACGGTTCAAATCAGCAGTGGTTCGAATCGCATCGGTAACTTACGGGGTATGTGAGCCGGCTTGCTCAGAAAGCAATGGCAAACTACTGAGCGTAATCTTGCCAAGAGATCAACATACAGCTGAAAGATGCTGGTGTTGACAGCTAAGTCCTGTAAAAAGGATATGCTAAAAAATAAAAATAAAAAATAAAAAATGTGTAACAGAGATCACTTCATTAGGGGCCACAGGCCCACTTGCCATCGGGAAATCTGATCAGCACACAGCTGGTTGTTACATTCAAGCCACGGTAGCGCAGGCAGGCTTGTATACGGGCCTGTTATTATGCGTTAGAATACCCTTTGATGCGTGAATTTTGTTTCCATTTTTATTTAAATTTTTGCGTTCGCCCGCTTTGAACTCAAGCGTACTTCATATGTGCGCTACTATTGCTAGTGCACTAGACTGATTTTTGCGTATGGAATGGCTTTCCAATTCCAGATGACGTAGTTTAAAAGTTAAAAAACAACTGTTAGTTGCATAACCTTTCTTTACAGGACGTTTGCAGTCAACACCACCATATTTTGCTGTTGTTGATGTCTTGGCAAGTTTACGTTCAGTAGTTTGCTATTGCTTTCTGAACGACCGAGACACACCCCCCCCCCCCCCCAAAAAAAAAAAAAATCGTAAAATATCGAGCACAACGCGGTCCTCTGCCAAATCGTGCGCAGGTGTGTTTCGAACGCTCGTATGCGGGATCACGAACTGCGTTCGTATCTTCTTCGCCACGTAGACGGTAGTTTAAAAGTGGATACTAAAATTGTTCGAAGGTAAACGATTGTTCTATACAAATATGTCACTTCTTAGTCAGATATTACTGAGCTACCGAATGACAGTAGACAGTACTACCTGCTTTCTGTTAGCGCCGAATGTTGGGCGGCGCTTACCAAACCCGACACCCCACATTGTGCCAACGGCTTCGGTCTGTAGAGAGCAATTTGGAGGGTGCAAGCCTTATCCTGTGCAACCTAAAGACAAAATGTCATGGCAGGGCAGACTAGGCCCTAAGCCTTGGTTGGCTGCTAGTATAGGATCGAAGCTCCGACAGACGGACAGTTAGAGCGAGCATTGCTTTGCTGATCCGGCAGTTTCTGCAGCTTGTCTTGTTCCAGATGTTCTAGTGTTACCATTACTCTGGAGTGAACTAGGCAGGCCGAGAGAGGGATCATGCTGCATGGGCAACACTTGGCCTCTATAATTTAGCCAGGCTTTGAGCTATGGAGAGATATAACTCCATCCCTGATCTTAACCGGTCTCGGAATCAAAGCGAGAGGTAGCAGTTTCGGGTTATAAGTCCTTGTCAATTGGCGTAGACATGGGGCGCCACGGGTTGCCTCTGACGATGGGAGACACCCACATGTGTCACTGATCAGCCACCGCCCGCCTCAAGCTGGGCAGCCTCTGGCCAATTGGGTGATGATCCGCCATAGCCTACCTGCTTCAATGGGTGCTTGAGGCTAGGACAAAATCTGAATTGCAGGCTGTAAAACCAATGCTCCAGGTAATACTAAAAAGAAAAATAGAAACCGCAAGATACGGCTTGCAACCTGGAACGTAAGAACCATGTGCCAAGGATTTTCCACTCACCTGTCAAATATTGACGATGTGAGAAAAACGGCTGTGAATGATGCCGAACTCAATCGTCTTAACATTGATATTGCTGGCCTGCAAGAGACTCGCCTCGCTGAGGAAGGGTCACTCAGGGAAACAAATTACACCTGTTTTTGGAAGGGTAGACGGCAAGCAGAAAAAAGGCAACATGGCGTGGGCTTTGCAGTGAAGAATTCGGTACTGGGAATGATTGAAATTCCACCTGGGGGTAATGAAATACTAGTATCCCTACGCTTGGCAACCTTTTGTGGTTTTGCCACTATTATCACTGCATATGCACCGACACTCACTTCCTCTGATGATGTGAAGGATTCGTTCTATGAGGAGTTAGACTCTGTGATCAAGGCAGTTCCAAAATCCGACTACATTTATATGCTCGGTGATTTCAATGCTCGTGGCAAACGAGAAAATTGGCAAACATAGTTGGAGCATTGCTACAGAAATGACCTATGTATTACAAACTCCTTTTTTTTAAACAAAATAGTTGCATAAGGTCAATGGAAACATCCATGATCCGGCCATAGGCATCAGCTGGACTTCATCATTACACGGAGACAACATCTGAACCAAACATCATTAACTCGAAGTTATCACAGTGCTAACTGTGATACGGATCATTCTTTGGTTGTTGCAAAGGTTAGACTGAGACCAAAGAGAATCTACACAGCTAAACACAAATCTAGCCCCAGGATTAATATTATTAGCACCCACGATCCTGATAAGGGCTTTGGGTTCCAATAGCAACTTGAAAACGCTTTCAATGATACATCAGAAAATTGTACAGCAAGTGAAAAGTGGGGTAAACTTTAGGAAACACTTTATAGAACAGCGGTAAGGGTTTACAGCACCGTGGATCATAAGACCCAGGACTAGTTTGCGGCCAACAGCCAGATACTGCAGCCCTTGATTTATAACAAGAAGATAGCTCTCTTAAGAAACAAGGAAAGAACAACGAGTAACACTCTCAGTGAGCTGAAGCAAGCTGGGAAGGATGTGCAAAAGGCTGCCAGACAGTTTGCAAGTTTGTGAGTCCATTCAAAATGCAAATGATAAGGGAAACATCAGAAGCATGTATGATGGGATAAAGAAAGCCTGTGGTCCAATGATCAACAGAAGAGCACCACTGAAAACCTTGACTGGAGAAATCATCACTGATAAGAAACAGCAGGTGGATAGATAGGTAGAGCACTATCTGGAGCTTTACTCAAGTGAGGCAAAACTAGCGGATGATGCCTTCAATGCCATGGAGGTCCTGCCAACTTTTTACCACCTGGACACACTTCCCATCATAACAGAAGTTAAGTGTGCTATAAATGAAATCCTGTCTGGCAAGGTTCCAGGTAAGGATGGGATTCCAATAGAGGTTATCAGGAGTGGACAAGACGCACTCACTCTACAGATCCACCAGCTAATAGAGCTATGCTGGCAAGAAGGACAAGTCCCACAGGATTTCAAAGACTCAAGCATCATAACATTGTACAAGAACAAGGGCGATCGGAGCGACTGAAACAACTATAGGGGTATCTCACTTCTGTGTTTTGTTGGGAAAGTATTTACCAGAGTTGTTCTGCGCAGACTTCAAGTCCTGGTAGATGAAGTCTACCCCGAATCACAGTGTGGCTTTCGACAGAACCGGTCTACCATTGATATGATATTCTCATTGCGACAAATGCAAGAAAAATGCCATGAACGGAATCAGCCACTGTTTATTGCCTTCATCGACCATCTAAAGGCATTTGATTTGGTCAGTTGTGAGGGTCTGTTCAAAATACTAAAGAAGATTGGCTGCCAACCAACTCTTTTTCCATTGTGGAATCATTCTACACAGGCATGAAGGGTATAATCAAGTTTAATGGTGCAACTTCAGAAGAGTTTGAAATCAAGAGTGGAGTTAAGCAAGGTTGTGGACTATCCCTACCATCTTTGGAATATACTTTTCACTTCTACTGAAATATGCATTTCGTGATCAGGATGGTGGTATATACACTCACTCACGCTCAGATGGCGGCCTCTACAATGCTCAGCAATTGAAGTCCAAAACCAAAATTAGGAGGGTACTGATCAGAGAATTGCTATTCGCAGATGATGCTGCAATTACGACGCACTCTGAGGAAGAATTACAACGTCTACAATCTGCATTTTTCAATGCTTGTTCTGAATTTGGTTTAACAATTAGCAAAACGAAGACATAAATTATGTTACAAGGTGCACAAGGGGTACCATCAATCTTTATTGTTATTGACGACGCCGAACTGGAGATAGTAGACCATTTCACATATCTAGGGTCAAAGGTAAATAGCAAATTATCCCTAGATCAGGAAATTAATATCAGGATTGGTAAGGCAGCAACAACAATGAACAGGTTAACAAAAAGACTCTGCATAGAACAGGAAGCTTACTGCCAAATCAAACGTCCTTGTCTATCAAGCATGTGTCCTTAGTACTCTTCTGTATGGCAGTGAACCCTGGTCAACTTACTTACAGCAAGAGAAACGTTTAAACAACTTTCAAATTCGGTGTCTGCGAAGAATACTTGGTATTAAGTGGCAAGACAAAATCATAAATACTAAAGTATTGGAAAGATTAATTAGGTTGTGTGCCGGTTTGTTCCATGCTCAGTCTTCTTAGACTTAGATGGATAGGACAAGTCAGGAGGGTGGATGATAGTAGAATACCAAAGGACATCTTTTTTTTTTGGTGAATTACAGATGGGTAAGAGATCTCGTGGTCAGCCTATACTGTGTGTAAGCGGGACATTATTGATACAGGCATTGGTGCACATTGGTAGCAAATCGCCACTGAACGTGTTGCATGGAGGGCAAATATCAGAAATGGAATAAAGACAAAGGAGAAAATTATTGCAGATAAGTCACATAGCTAGCGTGCGAGACGTAAGATGGTGCATGATGGTGGAAATGGCTATGTGTGTACACGCGTCCACTGTGGACGAACATTTATAGCGCGAATCGGCTTAAGCAGTCACATTCACTACCGCCATGGTTTGTAGTTATTATGCCTTTTTGAAGCACAGTGTAACAAACTATCGTCTGTCAAGACGGCAAGGTGCCAGTATATACAAATATAAGAGTAGCAACGTAGTATTGACCACATCAATCATCGATTACCGATTGTTCTAGACAAATATGGGGGATAGCAACATATATCAAATATTGAACGCAGTAGCACAGTAACTAGACTCTCGCCTGCCGGCGCGGTGGTCATAAGGTTGAATCCGCATCGGGGCGGAGTTTTTAAACTTGATTTGCCCTTCCAGGTCGATTTAGCCTAAATGGCAATCGGAAAATGTATTGGGAAGTAAAGGCGTCGGGCGTGATACTGGCCGCGTCACCCACCAGGTACAGATTTGTATTTAGAAATATGCATCTGACACCTCATGCACAATGTGACTTAAGGCGTCAAAAAGCGTCCTTTTCTTACTTTCGTTTACTTACCACATTCCCGATACGTCTCATAGCCTGGCAAGGGGTCTTTTTCTTGTATACTTCTGCAGAAGCTTACTGTGAAAATAGTTAAAGAAAGTGAGGCAATAAACATGCAGTGTGTAACATCAAGCAGAAACATGGTGTCAATAGTAAAGAACTGCATTGTAAGTTTTGTGGATGTCAGAATGTTTTGAACTCTCGATATATAGATTGAAACCATCATACAAATATATGTTGTTTACGTGCAGAGACGCCTATATGTGTCACTGGTGTCCATAAGGAAAGCACAGCATAGAAACACTGTACCATATCAGCCATTACGTAAAAGGTGACTAAAGAGGGTTATTAAAAAAGTGAATATGTACAACTATCTCGGAAGAGTCATAACATCTGATTGGAGGTGGTTTAAACATATTAGAACAAGAATCGCTATTGCAAAGGTAGCCTTTTGCAAGACGGAAAACGTACTGACGAATAAAACATAATAATTGCAACGAGAGAAAGACTCTTGAAGTGTTGAAACAGAACCCGTCTTTCCTACGGATGTTAGACGTGGACAATGAGCAGACAAGCTGAAAAACATCTAATGGCAGTGGAAATGTGGTTTCTTAGGAACATGCATAGAACACAAAGAAAGACAGAACAAGCAAAGCGAAAGTTCTACAAGAAGCAAATGGAAACCGTAAACTGATTAGAGAAATTAAACGTAGACAGTCGCAATTGTTAGACACGGTATGTGAAGAAATAAACTAGAGAACTTGGTGACAACTGATAAGACTAAGGGGAAAGGCAGAGAAGTAAATATGGATGGCTTGGCCGCGTGCCATTGTAGAGACACGAACACGGAGTTGATTTCCGACTCTTGTGATCGTGTGAGATGGCGAAACATAACGACCCACGCTTATCAGCATGGTACATAGTTATAATGAAAGATGGTTGACATGGCCTTGGCTGCCTCATCACGTAATAAACTTCAGATGCAAAATCCAACCAATCATGAACAAGTCTATAAAGGGCTATGCTGTGTTTGCTGAAGGTCTATGTTTCATAGAGATATGCAAGGTAGAAGTACCACATAACAAGGAGACGAAAGAAGTGCAGAGAACACTTTTTTTTTCCTTTACAGGACATCGCTGTCAACGTCAGCATCTTTCAGCTGATTGTTTATTTCTTGGCAAGATTACGCTCAGTAGTTTGCCATTGATTTCTGAGCGACCGGCTCAAATACACCGTAAGTTACCGAAGCGGAGAGAACCGCTAGCAATTCTCGCGCATCGTCACGTTACTTACGAGAGTACAGGAGATTACGGAGAAAGTCGTGTAACCTCTAGACAAGAGAGACCGGCGAGAAAACTATTAACATTTCAAAATGTGTACTATTGCTGACGTATGTCGTGAGTGTTTTCTGGGCTTAATCATAAAGACGGCTTGCCATAGCATTCACTGTAGGCGGTTTAAATTGCTATGGAAATATATGTGTTGGACATTTCAACTTGAATGATTCGCTGTTTAGTTGTGACTTCTGAAGTACGCACCTGACGAGATGCGGCGAAATTTGCCAGGCAATAAATTGTGCAACCTATTATTTGCGTCTTCATTATTCAAATCTACTACGGGAAAACATTCCTTTGAAATGTTAGTCTACTTAACGAAATATCAATTGTCTCAAGATAGTTGAAAGGGATCAATGGATCACTTGGAGTACCAGTAATGTCTAAAGGACATTGCTCTTTGAATGATTTGGATCACTTCCTCAGCAAACTGAAAATGAAATTTCATACTGATTAAATTGCGTGTGAGCTGACAGCGCATGCCAGATTGCTTTCGAAATGGAAACCGGTTTTAGAGTGAAGTTTAGCCATGCATTATTTGACAGATTTGCCATGTTTGCAAGAATTTCCAGTTAAAATACAAACGCTCGATGTGAGGGTTTGGAGGAGGAAATTGCCGACTTGTGCGAGAAGATTGCATACTGAGTGCAGAGTTACAAACAAGGATTGTGCAATGTAATGATGATAAAAAAAAAAAAAAATAGAAAGCATCTCTACAATCTTCCCTTACTGCAAATAACAACGAGTTGGCACTATAATTTCAACTTTAATTGTGTGACAGTAACGTTTCACTTTTTAATTTGTCAAAGCAGATGAAAAGACACACATGTTCTAATCTTTGTAATTGTGACAGTTTCCGACAGCTAAGAAATGGCGGCATGCAGGTTGTCTTTGTGTTTGGGAAGTTGCATCCTGTATGATTTCCAACAGAAAGTTCATTTTGAAAAGATGAATATGACCAACTATTGTTGTTTGTTTCATGTATTAAGACTTCATGTAAATGAATACGGGTTGACTTCTGATTTGATAGAGGAGTAAGAATACAAGACAAAGCTCTCAGTGAGTTTAATTGTTTTACTGAAAGTGGTGAAATGGCTGTTATGACCAGTGGCGGACTGGGTGTAAAAATATGGGTTTCCAGCACTAGAAGGTCGTTGTTTAACACGCTGTCTAACTCTAATGTTTAAGGGGGCCCACGTCATTAGGGACCTGCAAGGCCCGCTTGCCACCGAGCAAGCTGACATTCGGGCCAGTCTGCCACAAGGTATGACTATATACAGTTAGTATTTGTAACAATTCTTTCATTTCGAAAAGCAAACACCTTCAAATAGTACTATTTTTCTTTGATTTGTATTGGGCTTGAATCATGTTACTGTGGGAAACAGGAAACTTTGTTTGTAATTACTGTACACTTTAAACATTTTCTTGACATGACCGCAAATGTGACACCAAAGTAATCTGTTTCTTTCAAAAGACTGAACTTTTTCAGTTTTGCAAAGACTTCGAATGTCAAGCAGAAGCTTTAAATCGAGCAGCAGAAATTCTCCTTCAGAACAAAACAAACTCTAAGAGGCACTGTGATTTCTACTGAAGCGTTCAAAACAAGCTCCAGCCATAGGGCCAAGCAATATGGCTTGCCTTTGAAAATTTCATTTTAAAAATTTCGACAAATACATGCGGTAATGGGTACCAGCCAACTGAAATATCCCGGAAATGATATAACGATCCACTTGCAAAGCCAGGTGGATCTCTGCAATAAAATTGTTTAAAGACGACTTGCGACACAGCTACAGCTTCTTACAGAACAAACTGGACAGTCCCACCCGGATCACATCAGCTTTCAAGGTAAAGTCAGGTAATCGGTTTTAGATTTCGAACAAGACAGAGCAGACTGAAATATCATCTATACCACAGATACACCAGATCCGTCGCGAAATAGTTAAGGGCGCATTTCGTAATCCAGCATACTGCATTCGAAACACTGCTGCTGGCAATTTGGCAGCAGACCATCTTTAGTTGGTTAATATGAAATGGTATGGTTGCCGGTTGTTCAGAGAGCAATGGCAAACTACCGAACGTAAACTTGCCAAGAGATCACGAACAGCCCAAAAATGGTTGACTGCTGTAAAGGATATGCAACTAACTTAACCACAGATAAAAAATGGTCGTCGCGTCTCTGTGTATGTAGCAATAGCTACACGACGACGAGTTGCCTGCTTTAGTCCTGTCGAACTTAAAACATTGAACTAAAACAAACGTGGTATTAACCATCATCCTTTGACAACAGGAGGTCATGATCAACATAGAATAATTAGCATAATGAGCCACATCACGAAGACTTTGCTAAGAATCATCACGCAAAGAGTCAGAAAAAAGTACAACCAAATGTAGTGAAAGAATGTAGGTTCGTAGAAGGCAAGGGTACTGTAAATCCTGCATATTTGGTGAGAACATGATGGAGCGTTCGACAGAAGTAAAAAAAGACTTACATGTTTTCTTCATTGACTACACAAAGGCTTTCGGTAAAGTCAGACATATCGACATGATAAAGATGTTTGCAGATCTACCAATTAATGGGAAAGACCTTAGACTTTTAAAAAGAGATATAATGGAAACAACAAGCTGCCTATAAAGTTGATAATGAAGTAGGTCAATGTCAGCCTACTATGAGAGACGTGCTATAGAGATGCGTTGTAACCCCAGATCTGTTTTTCCTGTGTAGTGAAAATACACTGAGAAATTCAGTGGGTGTGGAGCTAGTTCTTTACAGGATGTCGCAATCAACCACAATAGTTTTGGCTGATCGTGATTTCTTGGCAAGTTTCCGTTCAGTAGTTTACCATTGAATTCTGAATGACCGGCACTCGTACAATTTTTATAAAAACCAATGTCCGTGTGTTGCCGCGGCCCATACGGAGGAGCAAAGAATAGCAACACTGTTGCCTACCATGCACGTCGTAAGAGGCGACTATGGAGGCTATGGTTCCGTCGTCCTACTTCTGCATGAGTGTATTGTGCGACACTGTGAGCTGTGAATTTCAGGTGGAATGCTTTTACATCTGTTCGCAGTTTGTAGCGTGAACTGCATGTTCGGAACGATGGCTGCCGGCTGTTGCTAGATTGACTGGTTTGCCTTCTCGGTTCACAAGTTTCGGTTCAGGAGATTCCTGGGAGTCGTCGCTGGAGCTACGGAGTTCGTGCTTTGTGTCGCGCTTTTGGCGGGTCGCCCTGCGGAAAGAGACCGAGCCGTATGGGATAAAACCCGGGTCCATGAAGTCTTTCTGGTGACTGCCCATTCCATTGACGATGAACTATTTTTCGTGGAGGACTTTTGTGTTGGCATTCTGGCGGCGGCATTATGCATAGTGTACCTGTGCGGGCTGTTGGCTTGCCGATACTCCTGTCTATTCCATTGTTCACATAGGGTAATGAGGAGCATTTTGTGTGATATTCACTGGCACAGGAACGGAGCATAATGGGGACAACCTGTTGCCGAGAAGTTGAAACCGCGACTAACTGACTGACTAACTAACTAACTAACTTATAAAAACTAATGCAAGGCGGTTTGCCGCCAAAAACGAAGCTGTGTTTCGAACGCGGTATGTGGGATTACGAATTGCGTCCGTAACTCGTTCACCACAGAACTGGCAGAGGATATGAAAGGAATCACCATTGAAGGACATAAAAGCACTTTTTTCCCCTCACTTTATGAAGATAGTCTTAGAGTGTTTTTGCTTGTGTATGAAATTATCAGTATAAAGATAGCTTTAGAGTGTCGGTGCTTTTATACGGGAATATCAGTCTATTCATCACCGGCAGCATCTGCTGTCGTCCTTGTGTTATCGATGGTCATATGGTAATTTAAACAATAGCAACACTGTAACCAAGAATGTTGTAAGAGGCGACTTAGTGTGATTAATGAGTAAGTCCTACAAAGGGCAAATGAAAACCTGAAGCAGGTTATAGAAATTAGACGTAGACAGTCAAAATTTGAAGGACACTTTATGAGAAAAATTATACTAGAGAACTTGTTGACAATTGACAAAATTGACGGATAATGAATAAGGGGAAGGCGGAGAAGTAAACATCCGGATGGCTTGGGTATATGGAATAATTGGGACTAGAACACAGAGCTGATACACGCCTATGGTGATCATGTGGTATGGCGAAACATGACCACCTCTCTCCCATAACAACCTTCCAGAAAAACTCTCAGTCATAAGCAAGATGTCCTGCGTCCGATACACCCATCTGGAGATCACCCGCCATATCTTTCCCCCATCTTCTCTTTGGCCTTCCTCTTCCTCTCTTCCGAGGCATATACTCCTCCATTATTGTTACTCCAAACTTTCGTGACGTTTCAAATGACCAAAATATTTCAATTTTCATTGTTTTATCGCCTTTAATAGCCAACCTTCTTCGATATTCAGCTCTTAAAGTATGGGTGCATTTGTTCTTTTCTTTCTCCAAGATATTCTTAGAACTCGTCTACAACATTTATATTATGTTCAGCTTGTTTAGTATGTGTCCAGGTCTCACAGTCGTATGTTGCAATGAGAAAGATGTATGCTCTTTTTTTTTCCTCGTTTCCATCCTGTTTCAGGATATTGCGCATCAGCATCTTTCAACCGTATGTCGATTCCTAGGCTAGATTACGCTCATCAGCACGCCACGACTTTCTGAGCGACCGGCTCCATACTCTCATAAGTCACTGGCGCGACTCGAACCGCTTCCAATTCTCGTGCACTCACGTCAACCACGAGAGTATTCGGGGTTACGGAGAAAGCTGCTAACCCCTCGACCAGTGAGACCGGCATCTATATATATATATTCGTGCTTGTTGTTTAGACACCGAGGTATTAGTCTATCCATGGAGAAGGTCAAGATGAATTTGTTTTCCACAATTGCATGGCTAAATGCAGTGCAGATTCAGTGAAATATCCCAAAAAAAATTAAATATCTGAATAATTGCAACAGGTTCAAATTACGGCTGAGTTTTAAGTTTTGCCAGCAATCATTCATGACATGATGAAGTTTAAAAGAAAACTATTTTGAATAAACGTCAGTGACAGCAGCCAAAAACACGAGAAGAACCAGAAAATGATGACAATAATATCTGCTCTCAATGGCTAACCAGAATGGCAGGAAGTGTTTCATTTAGTTGTAATGTTTTATGCAGAAAGGCAATGTGCTATAAACAGTATATCCCTGTGATGACTTTGTTCACTTGTTTATAACCCAAATAACATTAGGGTACATCTTCTTTTGGGGGCCTGAGCTGAGCTGAAATCGGTCGTCATGACTATTCAATCCTCTTTGCTGTCTGTTATTTTGATGATTTTCAGCTGCTTTTAGTAATTTTCGTTAACCATTTGATTAAGCTTTCTCTGTACATCTTTCACTAAAGTCTACGTGGCAAGATGGTTACGCCGCTTACCTACGCTCTGAAGGTTGTAGGTTCGCTTCCTTGCTACATAATTCGGTTAGAGAGTGCAACTTTCTTGGAGAATCGGAGCTACGGAGTTTGTGTTGTGTGGGACGCTTTTGGCAGACCGCCCGGCGGAAAGAGACAGAGCCATATGGGATACAACTCGGTAGAATGAAGTAGATCCCCTAGACATGTAAACCCTTTTAAACAACTTTCTCTGTCTTCCTCTGCCTCTTTTGTCTAGTATTTCATCACAATTATCATTAAGCGTTAGTAAAATTGAATGCAGTTTCCAAGAAAGCACACAATTTTGTGTGCTCGCTATTTACGAGTAGTAAGGGTGCAAAAACATCGAACAGATAAGTCGTGCTAAATATCTAGGCTATACAGAAACATCTGGCGAAACATGTGGCCCTGGTATAAGACAAAGCATCGTCTTATAGAAAGATTATTTTACAAACATTACAACACTGGAGTTGTTTATCTGAGAGTTTCTTTCGCTGTCAGAATTCTTTGGTGTGTCGCATTCGTTTGACCCAGTTAGTGTAATGTACATTGATATAAATCAGGGATACATGGGCACCATGTGTTTGCTTCCAGCTTTAGCTATTTGTAAATAATTGTTTACGTGAGGATTACAATGCCACACTCTTCTTGTTTTATTTTTGCACATTGTACATGGCAGTGTGTATTTTTCAGCAAAACCCCAGATATGCAGATAGCATGACCCTCCTCCCAAATAGTGTTAAGGGATTAGATATTTTAATGTTGTCTCTCAAGAGACAGTGAAAATAAAATTCTTTTTGCTTATGGAGAGACATGAATATAAAGTGTCGACGAGAAAAATTACATGCAACCAAAGAACACAATCAACAATGAAGAAATTAAACACCTCACAAACTTTGAATATATTGCTCCAAAGTTAACATCAATGGGGATTGTTTAAATGAAGAAAGACGACGATTGACCATAGAAATAAAGAAAGACGACGGGCTGGACATAGAAATGAAGAAAGACGACGGGCTGGCCAAAGAAATGAAGAAAGACGACGGGAGTAGTATGTAATGTCCTAACTAAGGTGAGAATCTAGATTGACCTCGCTGGATTGACCCCAATCCAGCTCGGTCACGGTTAGGGTTAGGGTTAGGGTTGTTGTTAGGGTTAGGAGTTACTGTTCTTGTTAGGGTTGTGGTTAGGGGTTAGGGTTGAGAGTTAGGGTTAGGGTTGTGTCCGCTCTGTCCGTCCACGTCGTGGTATATTGCATCAATGTCCAGCGATTAGTGACCGCTTGACTGGTCATCGAGAAATGACCACTAGTCCGAGTATCGAATCGTGGTAAACACGGACAACTGTCTTCACCGTTATGCCTACGCTTAACAATATATAACATAACTAAACAATCAGAATACGATATACTCATAACTACAACATCTGTTACCCCCCCCCCCCCCCCCCCCCCAAAAAAAAAAAAAAAAAAAAATCAATACTCAGCCGCATAGGGGTTTATCCAGGGGCTTATCTTCAACGTTATGACCGAGTCGGGTTATTAATATTACTGATATAATTTAACTCAGGGGACTAATTCCTTAATCCCAGAGATTATCTCCGCCGTTGTAAAGGAAGTCGGCGAAAGTAATAACACGCGACATAATTACAGGTAGGAGACCATTTTAGTCTTCGACTCAACAATAGTGTATTTGTGTAGGCACATTTACCACTGCCTATAACTACATGTAGTATTATTGGAAAGCATCTTTTATGTATACTGCGTCAGACCGTGTGTTGCCTTGCATAGCTGATATAGTCTCATGGTGTCTGTTATGCTGTATGTTTAATTATAGAACCCTTGTATTATTTGGAGGGAGTTTCATGCGTCTGTCTAGTGAAATTTGTTTATATTTATAGCCCCTCAGAAACCACATGTCCACTATCATTAGAGACTTTTCAACTTGTCGGTTCATTGTCAACGCTTCACATTCATACAAAAGTACAGGTTGTATGTAGTGCTTAAACACTTTTTTGTCTCATTATAGTTGACATCTTTGTATTAGTCAGTATGTTTTCCAGCTTACCAAGGACTACCTACATCATAGCGATGCTCATTCTATCCTCTTCAAGCTACCTCCCAACAGATATTGCTGTTTTTCTTTGTTCAGCAATTATCTTCCCGTCTTATACCCTCGTGGCTACTGTTTCCCCATGTCAAGCTCCATGTCTCTACTCTTATGTATTAGAGTGTTAGAAGTAAAACAACATCTCATGCGATAGACACATACTACCACAATGTATACAAAAAGAAGCAATACGTATAGACACAATATATAAATATAATACTGAATATGCAGTAGTTTAAAGAATTCAAGTATATTAACCTGGAACTCTGTCTTACAGCCGTTTATGTGACGTCACTGACATATGCCTGGGTCATTGACATTGAGATGAGTGACCTGTGTAGCGGGACTACGAGGAAAACAATCAACCCTGAGAAATAATGGGGCGGGTGTGAGTGGATACCCCTAGGGTGGATGGGGCGAAAGACAGTTGAGTGTTGTGTGAAGTCAGGAGACTTGAAAGAGAGGGAGAGAAGAGACCGACTGCGGGTCAGGTCGTTTAAGGAGTTGAGTTTTAGACACCGAACGAGTCGGTAGTCGACGGAGAACTGTGTTGTGTGATTCTCCGAGCTGTGAATGCAGGCCTAAAACCCAGAGTGGGTTGCATATTCAGCAGAGGCTCCGACCCAGTGGGTGGGTCGTATTGTGTGAGATCCAGCCGTGGATAGTAGCTGGATTACCTGTCTTATGAATTGGAGATTGAGCAGGCCGTGAGAAGACAGTGATGTGTGCGTGTTGATATTGTGAGGAGGATATTTATATTCTATGGATTATATTGTTTCTGGATATAGAGTTGTGTTCCGTTTGTCCGTGTTCTTTCTGTATTAAAGGATTATGTGCGCCAACTCAATCTTGTTTACTGACTGATGGATGTGTTTTACTGGGATGAGTTGCATTGTGAGACAGTTAGATAGCCCAATTGACACACCAGGAGCATCGTTACCTAGACAACGACCATCGCACGCACTTATCATAAAGAACGTCATGTGATATCTGGGGTCTCTACGGTCAAGAACGACGGGGATATATTGATTATCTGGAAGGCTACGTACGGTCAAGAACAATATAGACATTGTTGTCATTCTGGTTATTTGTGAACTCTTCGCTGAGAGAGGAGTTATTATCTGATGACTTCGTTCCATCAAACTAACAAACCCTTGACAAATTGGATATTATTGCTTAAAGAAATTAATGTGAACTCTTTGTGTGTGCGCCAGATAATTCACACAGACAGACGGGAGTAAAAACTCAAGCTAGCAGACAGTTCACGTGAAGGTCAATACAGGTAAATTTGATACCAACATTATCGCTGAAGCTAGCGAGGGCGTCAGAGAATTAACGCACACAGGTCAGAAAAAGGACAGCGCGCATGAAGACACGGCACAGATCAACTGAGAGAGGGGACTACTGTGACGGGTAAGTCACTAGTCACAAACAGCACAGGTAAATGTCGCGTGAACAAACCGGTGTTTGCGACAAGAACAGATAACACAGTGTGACAATATCGCTGTCAGTGATAAAGACAGGATTGAAAATCAAAGATATTGACAGGTGTGTGTGCGAAGGACAACGCACAGTGTGTTCGCAGGTCGACAGTTCAAGATTGGTCGACGCAGTTAATAGGACGGGTGGAGACACCAGCGACCAGGTACTGGGGGAGTACATGTTTGATAAACTCTCTCGGGGAGGGGAGAGGTACGAGAAATTGTAAAACAGAGAAAATTGACAGTCGCTGATTCGACGGACAGGTGTCTTTGTGGATAACGGAGAATTTCCGGACATTACTTTGTTCACAGCCGGGTCGGGGCTGAGAGGTTGGGTGGAAAGTGTTTGTGTATGACGGAAAGGTGTCCGGTCATTTTACAGACAGAGTAAGTGTGTTATCCACGGAATTAATAGAGTACTGAAGTTGACCTGCGGGTCAAGGTTGGGGACAGCGGAAAGTTACTGAGAGTTTTCCATAGGGGAACTGGATAAACAAGTTGTTTTGAAGAAAACCAGACTTTAGTGTTCGTCTTTGTTAAAATCCCTTTGTGATCATTACCTTGTTATGAGCGAGCATTTTTAACGTGTCATCACCGCATACAAGGGTGCATACAGTTGCCAAAAAGAACTGACGGTACAGGGTTAAAGCACTGGGCATTTGCGGCCAATTTTTCATTTGAACTTTGTCTTTAAACGGCAATCCAGAACATTTTGGGATAATTACCATCATCTTCAATTTGTACGACAATCGAAAGAAAACTTTGGATAATTACTATTTACCGTCAACGTTTCCGACAGGTAGAACTGGTGATCACAACGCGAAATGAAGTAACTACTCAACAAAACAACAAGTCGCTTTGCAATCTAGCGTTGTAGACATTTCAGAGAATTTAACACAGACATTTCCAGCATATTGTGGGAAACGATTACAAACGAACTTTTGACGACGGATTAATAAGCACATATGTGTCGGCCAACTATCTGGACATTTTGTTTGCTCTCACTGTCTTAACTGTCGTTATCGGTTGTCTACTTATATATATATATATATGGATATGTTATTACATGTACTTGTTGGATAGGCACTTTTTGCAATCTCTATCTAAATCAGGATAGGCGTGGCTAAACGTGGTTCTTTTTGGTGCTTACGATATTTTTGTAAGGAAAACGTTAATGAGTTAGCGTGTCGTGCAGTGGCATGTGGGTCCTAACCAATATCTAGAGCCGAGTTGTCTGACGTCAGATTTGTGTATATTTTGATGCTATAAATTTTTTTTTTTCTCTTTTCTTTCTTTTCATAATATTTACATATGATATTTGCTGTGGTCGGATATACGTTATTATTGTGATCTTTCGTCATTTCTGCTGTCTAGTGGTCTGTGTCAGTTATATATATTACGCGCACTGTGGTAGTTTTCACACAAGCTTGTGGTTGTTACTGTAGTTTATTTCTTTGTGATCACCGTCTCCGTGTACTTGGCTTGTGAGTCTAACGATTTATAGACAACACTTACTGTTATCATTCATTCGTTTTGTGTGTGTGTGTGTGTATATATATATATATATATATATATATATATATATATATATATATATATATATATATATATATATATATATATTTCCAGAGTTTATTTTACAGCTCTTGCAGATATATATGCGAGGGAGTATAGGTAATATCCTCTACCTCACTACCAAGTGAGTGAAGAGTGACTGTGTGAGTACATGGTGACATTATTAGTACTACAAATTTACGTACAGTCTTAGTGGAGGTGTACTTAGGGAAGGGACACAAAGACTAGCAGCAGAGTCTTTACATTTATAGTTGGTTGCCAGACAGCAACGTGTCCACGAGTACAAGATGCCTACTTTAAATATATTGAAGCAGGTGAAAGGTTAGGCCCGAAGGGTAAAGAGTTACAGGAGTATGCCGAAGCAAAAGAACAGAATCAATTGGAAAGAGATCAAAGACAGGCCGAAAGGGAAAACAAGCGTCTACAGGAAGAGAAAGAGACACAAGTGAAACTAGCGGAAATGGAAAACAAGCGTCTACTGGAAGTAAAGTTAGCGGAAATGGAAAACAAGCGTCTACAGGAAGTAAAGTTAGCTGAAATGGAAAACAAGCGTTTACAGGAAGAGAGAGAGAGAGACACACACAAATGGAACTTTGAAAAGTTAAAACAAACAAATGCGGTGGAAATCGAGAAAGAGAAGATTAAGATGGAAGCTGAAATTGCACTCAGAAAATTAGAACTATCTTCGAAAGGTCAAAGTGAGGAAAGCAGAAGACCTTCCCAGTCATCACAGAGATTAAAACTGCCATATTTTACACACCGGGACAATCTTGAATCTTATTTGGAAAGATTCGAAGCATCTGCGAAAGTGTTAGGTATTCCAGAGGGAGAGTATGCGATGCGACTTGGCGAGTTTCTTACGGGTAAGGCCCTAGATACAATGTTTAATTTACCTGTGGAAGAAAGAAACAACTACACTATTTTGCGGCAAAGTTTGTTAACAAAGTTCCAACTAACTGAGCATGGCTATAGAACAAAGTTTAGACAGTTAGGACCAGAGACAAATAAAGATTTCACAGATTTTGTTAACACAGTAAAGAATACATTTAACAAATGGATGGAGCTTGCAGAAGTAGGAAAAGATTTTAATAAATTAGTGGATTTAATGTTAAGAGACAAAGTAGTATCTGCATGCAATACAAACTTAGTAGCTTTCTTTGAGGAACGTAAGCCAAAGAACATAGACACAATGTCACAGTTAGAGCAAAACTACATGACTGCACATCCTAACAGTTCTATTGGTAGACTAATGAGTGAGGAAATAGTCTGTGCAGCGTACACTAAACAGGACCAGAATCCAGTTATTAGACCAAGATCGAAAAGTGTGGATTCAACACATAGATGTGAGCAGCAAGAACCTCAAGAGAATGGTTTCCGTGGCAACCATTGTGGCAGAGCAGGATGGTACCCATACAAAAGGGGGAATTTCCAGAGACGTCCAAATAGTTATGCCGGATGCTGGAATTGTGGGAGCTGGAGACACAAAATGGCAGAGTGTGATGCACAACCATCAGATGGACCAACGAACAACAGTAAAAGGGATATCACTTGTTTCAAATGTGGAAGGAAGGGGCATGTCAGCTATCATTGTACGATGAGGGAAACGGAGCATTCTAATGCAGCGCAAGTTATTGAGACTATCAACAATGAAGATTGTAGTGGGTGCAAACCTCTTTTTGAAAAAGACGGTCAGCCAGTCTTAGTGTGTGGTCATACAGTGAAAGCAGGATCAGCAGTCCATGCAGGTGGAAGCATGAAGATGCACCATGGTTTCGTCAATGATAGACCAGCGTTAACAATTAGGGATTCCGGATGTACGTCTATCAGGGTTAGAAAAACTTTAATACATCCTTCAGATTATACAGGGGAAAAGATTAGGTGCATTACATTTAATGGGACAGTAGAATTCTACCCATTCGCCGTAATAACAGTGAAAACACCATATATCACTGGAAGGGTGACAGCGTGTGTGTTGGACTCACCTGTGGCAGATCTGATCATAGGAAATGTTACAGGAGTTAAAGATTGTACAGAAGAAGAAGTAGTTTATTGGGACCAAAAACATAGTTTAAGTAGCAGCGAGGTAGGTACCAAAAGAAAACCTAAATTAGAGAGTATAGCTGAAGAAAAAGAGGCACTTGAAGTAGACACAGAGGACAGGGATAGTACAGCTGAGCAGGTGAGAATGGATCTCAAATATAGCTGTAGGGAATCCCAGAGACAAGATAATACGACAGACAAATGGTTCCAAGGGTGTAAGAAAGTGAGACATAGACAATCAAAGAAGGGTAGATGATGCTTCGGAAGGAAGAACAATACTCTTACTCGCCGGTTTTCAGATGACGGAACGGCATGCGGGCAAGGAGTGGTACCCTTCGCATATACAGACCGATATACTAGAACAGCTCAGGATAGGGCATGTGCAGGGCACATAGGAGTAAGGGGGAAGCAGCATAGAGCAGGATGCCAGGTATATTGGCCAGGATTTAATAAAGAGGTCAGACTAAACAGAGACTCCAGTGTAACGGTACAATATGCAGATAGGAAAGTTGAGTCAGGTCGAAAGAGTGTTCGCGACATCACTGACCCAGGGTTAGGGATAGCATACAGGTGTTGTAAATATATGGACACCATAAGTAATGGGTACAAGAAAGGTAGATACATCATCGACAGAAATAGATGGAGGTTTGATGCAAGAAAAGAACCACCTGATACGGGGTCGGTACACAAATAGCTTGTGTCTTTTTGAGGATGGTAATAGACCTGCAGATACACAGATATGATGTTTCCTATGATGTATTATGATTATGTGATGTATTAGTTCATGCATTGTTACACAAGATAGAAAGTTGGTTGTATTGATGTGTGGGGAATAGGGGAGTGGACTATGAGCATTTGATGTATTATTGAGTGTGGTAGCTAGAGTAAGTGGGATTTATACTTACGACTACCCAGGCAATATGTCTGGGTCACATATTTGATAAGTATTAGTCTCCCAACATTTGAAAACGATGTTTTCTTTTAAGGGGGGGGGGGGTATAATGACATATGCCTGGGTCATTGACATTGAGATGAGTGACCTGTGTAGCGGGAATACGAGGAAAACAATCAACCCTGAGAAATAATGGGGCGGGTGTGAGTGGATACCCCTAGGGTGGATGGGGCGAAAGACAGTTGAGTGTTGTGTGAAGTCAGGAGACTTGAAAGAGAGGGAGAGAAGAGACCGACTGCGGGTCAGGTCGTTTAAGGAGTTGAGTTTTAGACACCGAACGAGTCGGTAGTCGGCGGAGAACTGTGTTGTGTGATTCTCCGAGCTGTGAATGCAGGCCTAAAACCCAGAGTGGGTTGCATAGTCAGCAGAGGCTCCGACCCAGTGGGTGGGTCGTATTGTGTGAGATCCAGCCGTGGATAGTAGCTGGATTACCTGTCTTATGAATTGGAGATTGAGCAGGCCGTGAGAAGACAGTGATGTGTGCGTGTTGATATTGTGAGGAGGATATTTATATTCTATGGATTATATTGTTTCTGGATATAGAGTTGTGTTCCGTTTGTCCGTGTTCTTTCTGTATTAAAGGATTATGTGCGCCAACTCAATCTTGTTTACTGACTGATGGATGTGTTTTACTGGGGTGAGTTGCATTGTGAGACAGTTAGATAGCTCAATTGACACACCAGGAGCATGGTTACCTAGACAACGACCATCGCACGCACTTATCATAAAGAACGTCGTGTGATAGTCACAATAAACTCTAAGTAGATGAAATCAAAAATTTCGATGCATATGTGCGAAGCCCAGCGTCAGAAGGCGTTGGGATTTTCCATTATGTATCTAATGAAAAGTTACCAACTGTGTATTATAATGGCGTTTATTACTGTCACTCGGTCTTGTCATGCCGGTGTCCTGTTTATGACACGTCCGTTTCCCCACCTAAGTCCTGTCTCCACTTTATCTACTGTCCTGTAGATGTCCTATCTTATGACCACTCTATGTCCTGACTTATGTCCTGTCTCTATTCTATCGACTATACGGTCGAAGTCCTTACCTGTGTCCTGTATGTCCTTATCTATGTCGTTCTGACTCTATTCTGTCCCTTGTCCTCTCTATGTCCTGTACCTACACTCCCAACACCCTGACATTGTGATAAATCATCTGTCCCCTAACCTACTAGACGGTATTTTAGACAACGAATATGGTCATCGACCATCACCCCTATGAAAAACATTTTGTCTGGATGTGACCCGTGGCAACGAGCAGACACATTAAAATACATAACGCCATTACAATACACAGTTGGTCACTTTTCATTAGATATATAATGGAAAAACCCAACACCTCCTGACTATCGGCTTCGCACATATGCATCGACATTTTTGATGTTATACCTCCTAACCAATGCCGCCCTCTTTACTTTTTTTTACATTACACAGCAAAAATACTATGTTTACTATTACCACGTATATACTATTACTTTTAATACTTAATGTTTAACTTAAAGTCAGTAATACTACACATAGTTATAGGCAGTAGTAAATGTGCCTACACAAATACTCGATTGTTGAGTCGTCGAATAAAATGGTCCCCTACCTGTAATTATGTGCGTGTTATTACTTTCGCCGACCTCCTTTATAACAGCGGAGATCATCTCTGCGATTAAGGGATTAGCCCTCTGAGTTCAATTATATCAGTAATATTAATAAACCGACTCGTTCATAACGGTGAACGTAAGCTCCTGGATTAACCCTTATGCAGCTTAGTATTAATTTTTTGTAACAGATGTTGTAGTTATAAGTATATCGTAATCTGATTGTTTAGTTATGTTGTATTTTGTTAAGCGTAGGTACAACAGTGAAGACAGTTGTCCGTGTTTACCACGATTCGATAATCGGACTAGTGGTCAGTTCTCGATGACCAGTCAAGTGGTAAATTATTGATGCATTATACTACGACGTGGACGGACAGAGCGGACACAAATCCTAACACTAACCTCAACCTTAAACCTAACCTCAACCCTAACCCTAACCGCTAAATCTAACCCCTAACCCTAACCCTAACCTCAACCCTAACAACAATTCTAACCCCTAACCCTAACAACAACCCCATCCTTAACCCTAACCGAAGCCGAGCTGGATTGGGATCAATCCAGCGAAGTCAGTCCAGATTTTCGCCTTAGTCAGGACATTACATACTACTGACGGGCTGGCCATAGAAATGAAGAAAGACGACGGGCTGGCCATAGTAATGAAGAAAGACGACGGACTGGCCATAGAAATGAAGAAAGACGATGGGATCCCCATAGACATGAAGAAAGACGACGGGCTGACAATAGAAATGAAGAAAGAAGACGGGCTGGCCATAGAAATAAAGAAACACACAGCATCCACTGCATAGTGAAATTATGAAGGCGGGGGGCAGCAGGTTAAAAAGAGGACGTTCGTGGATGTGTCAAGCCGAAGACATTCTTCAACAGGTGTGTTCACTTGAGGACTTAGAACCTGGCGAGGAGTGGGTACAAGTGCCAACAGATTTCTGCACTTCCTTTTCAGTTTGCATCCAACTAGATAGAAAATGCAGACAAGAAAATCCGGCTGCTGTGGGGGCGGAAGTACAAGCGTTGATTTTCGAGAATTCGCTAGACGGTGATGCTGTTATTTACACAGATGGTTCGGTCGTCCGACATGTAAGAAGCTCATGGGCCAATACGGCTCAGGCCGGAGGGAGAATTCTGAAGGAGGACTCTGGTGCATTTTCTGAGACCACAAGTAGCCTGACTATGGAAGCCATGTCAGTAAGTAAAGCAATAACATGGCTCGAGACGCAGACATTCACTAGGGCGTATTTCCTTAGCGACTCAATGAGCATGCTGAAGAGGATAGAGATGGGGTGGATCCGAAGAGAGTAGTTGCTGTCTCTGGAGCGGTCTCGGCTGGCAAAGATTAGTTTCATCTTCGTGCCAGGGCATGCGGGAGTACAAGGGAATGAGCGAGCTCACAAGCTCGCAAGTAAGGCTACTGTGGAGGGCTGACGCGCCATGGACAAGGCTGACATTCTGAATGCTCTACAAGAAGTAAGACTTTTGCATGAACCAAGTGATGACTGTGAATCTATAACTATGGCCAGACTGCGAGAACAGCAAATTAAAAGAGGGTGGCCAAACAAGAGCACTACGCAGGAAGCCAATGAAGATTGATAAGCCAACACAGAACTGGTGTCGTTAGCCACTACACGCTGCGGGATTTGCTGAGGAGGGGATCCGAGCACTTATGGACTGAATGGTTCGATGTGCAATGAGGATGATCTGTCGGCTAACTAACTAACTAACATAGAAATAATGAAAGACGACGGGCCCATAAAAATGAAGACAGACGACGGGCTGACCATAGAAATGAGGAAAGACGACAGGCTTACCATAGAAATAAATAAAGACGACGGGCTGGCCATATAAATGAAGAAAGACAACGGACTGACCATAGAAATGAAGAAAGACGACGGGCTGACCATAAAAATGAAGAAAGACGACGGCCTCCCCATAGAAATGAATAATGACGACGTGCTGGCCATAGAAATGAAGAAAGACGACGGGTTGGCCATAGAAATGAAAAAAGACAACGGGCTGGCAATAGAAATGAAGAAAGACGGCGGGCCGACGATAGAAATGAAGAAAGACGACGGGCTGACCATAGAAATGAAGAAAGTCGACGGGCTGACCATAGAAATGAAGAAAGTCGACGGGGTGCCTATAGAAATGAAGAAAGACGACGGGCTGGCCATAGAAATGAAGAAAGACGACGGGCTGGCCATAGAAATATAGAAAAACGACGGGCTGGCCATAGAAATGAAGAAAGACGACTGGATGACCACAGAAATGAAGAAAGACGACGGGCTGACCATAGAAATTAAGAAAGACGACGGCCTGGCCACAGAAATGAAGAAAGACGACGGGCTGGCCATATAAATGAAGAAAGACGACGGGCTGACCATAGAACTGCAGAAGTTAAACAGAATAAAGAATCTATGGCACAATACAAGCTAGCAAGTTAAAGTAAATCAAATCAAATCAAATCAACCTTATTAGGGTCACAAATTGGGCGCGCGGGCCCGTCTTACATTCGGCCCTTCCAATCACTCGTCTTTCGTTCATCAAGAGCATTATAAATTTACATAGGAAGAAAAATAAACATTGTGAAATGAATGTTGTAAACATAAACAAGGCTAATTACCATGTTATGAGGCCCATCTCCCACCTATCCATACATCACCCCACCCACACACACACCCCCACCTACCCACACACACGCACACCAAGGGACACATACATACCCCACCAACCGACCCATCCCCCTCCCGCACATCCCCCACCCACACACACTGCCCTCATCTGATCCCCCAACCAAAACACACTCGCCACCCACAACCATTCCCCCACCAACCCACACATCCCACGCCCATCCACATACACATCTTAACCCACACATCCTCTCCCCACCCACACCTCAAACCACCCATCCCCCAGCCACATCTCCATCGACCACATATTCTCCACCCACGCACACAATCCCCCACCAACCCACACATCGCACATCCACTCACACATCCCCAAGCCATACACACACATCCCCACCAACTGACATGTCCCTTGTAAGTAAACATTTTGTAAAGTAAACATTTTGAGAACATCCATCTTCCCTATAGCAAAGTATGGATGTATTCGTGTTCACTATTAAATACTAGCGACTTTTGAGCTAAAATGTTAAAGAAAAGATTTTAAAATATCGTTGGCTAAGAAGAAGAAACATATTGACATTTAGCAATTTCTGAACATTTAAACAACTGGCTTATAACAAGCATGATATCTAAGAAATAGACACTTTCGCCAAATCAATATAGTTATAAAAGGCATGGTTTCTGGGAGATGAGCCAGCATGAAGCTGGACGCAGGTCACTGCCGATATCTTGGGCATAAGGGTGTAAGGGGCAGACAAAGTGGGGAGATATCGAGAAGTGGTGATGCCATGACCCTGATGACGTCATGGCATAGTTGAGCCGTAACCCAGGTCAGAGAGTAGAGGTTATGGCAGTGTTCAGCAAGTGAACACCGGAACGTGAAAAGTGGATACTTTTCACAAACGTGAAAACTTTGGGGACTCACTTCCCAAATCAACAGGAAGTGGGGTCCAGACAAGGTCAGTCTACGATATGGTTTCGTTGAGTGCGGACCATGTCAAGTTCTAGAGTTACGGCCAAAATTGTGCCACTCTTTTATTATGTGCAAACTGTTGTAGCGTTGATGCAAATGTTGAACAAGTGAAATGTATTGTGTTGAATATATTGGTGAAAACGCTGTCGGAGTCTTGTTGTTCTATAGTTGCGTTCAACCCGTTACAGAGTGTGTGTATAGTATAGAAATCAGAGTTAACCAGGTTCAGGGAGCCAGAGAATGCTGCTCGTAAATACCATGTTGAAGAACTATGGTTGTTAATTCATAAGAGCGACAGAGTGACTCTCCAGCGCATTATGAGGCATATTCGCTCTATGGCTTCACCGCTATAAAACATAGATACGCTGCCTCTTGTAACCCGAATCGCTCCCTGTCAAGTGAAATATAGAGAAGTGGGGAAATATCGAGAAGTAGTGAGATAAAGAGAAGTGGGGATATATCGAGAAGTAGTGAGATATAGAGAAGTGGGGAGATATTGAGAAGTAGTGAGATATAGAGAAGTGGGGAGATATCGAGAAGTAGTGAGATAAAGAGAAGTGGGGATATATCGAGAACTTTTCATAGGGGCGTAATGGGACCGACGTTCTGCAAAGGATCTGCTACATGATTAAAGGAACACTGCGGCATTTTGAATTCTATGTGTTCTTCTAGGTTACCATACTTTTGTTGTGTCATGTGTCCTCTGGTAACTACTTCTTTCATCTACGAGTCTCTTCTACTTCTCTCCTCTGCTTTTGTGAATGTCAATCGATATCTCTGAATTTCGCATTCTGTCTCAGTATCCTGAAAAATTGGTTCCCAATCAATTGATTACGTCAATGTGAAGTAACAAGCCGTGGATTTTTTTTTTTTTTAAATTTTCATCCAAATATGTTAAGACAATTCTTTCGTTAACTGAGTGGTTGATTGGTGTCGTCTGAAGGACTCTGGCACCTTAATACCGCCTCACTTCCGCCTTCCCCATTAATCTATGGTAACCAGTATAGGATTTTTTAGAAGGATTTTCTTCTTCACGTTTGG
The DNA here is from genome assembly GCA_963921405.1 of Cepaea hortensis. NCBI lineage: Eukaryota > Metazoa > Mollusca > Gastropoda > Stylommatophora > Helicidae > Cepaea > Cepaea hortensis. The sequence continues at coordinate 5,363 of CAWUFQ010000272.1, read as the reverse complement.
AACACCGAGGAGAGTAGACAGTGCACAGCCTTAGCGATATCGCCGTTCAGTACAGTATTCAACTGTTCTATATTTACTTCCTCTGTGTCACCTCTGGTTGAAGTATGTTGGCAATGACAATGACATACCAAAAACGTAATCTCAGCCAGTCTGTATGTACCATACATAATCATGACCTAATATGTAAGCCAGTTGGTATGTACCGTGCACATCATGACCTAATCTCAGCCAGTCTGTATGTGCCGTGCATAATCATGACCTAATCTCAGCCAGTCTGTATGTACCGTGCACATCATGACCTAATCTCAGCCAGTCTGTATGTGCCGTGCATAATCATGACCTAATCTCAGACAGTCTGTATGTACCGTACATAATCATGACCTAATCTCAGCCAGTCTGTATGTACCGTACATAATCATGTCCTAACCTCAGACAGTCTGTATGTACGGTACATAATCATGACCTAACCTCAGACAGTCTGTATGTACCGTACATAATCATGACCTAATCTCAGACAGTCTGTATGTACCGAACATAATCATGACCTAATCTCAGCCAGTATGTATGTACCGTACATAATCATGACCTAATCTCAGACAGTCTGTATGTACCGTACATAATCATGACCTAATCTCAGCCAGTCTGTATGTACCGTACATAATCATGTCCTAACCTCAGACAGTCTGTATGTGCCGTACATAATCATGACCTAATCTCAGCCAGTCTGTATGTGCCGTACATAATCATGACCTAATCTCAGACAGTCTGTATGTACGGTACATAATCATGACCTAACCTCAGACAGTCTGTATGTACCGTACATAATCATGACCTAATCTCAGACAGTCTGTATGTACCGTACATAATCATGACCTAATCTCAGCCAGTATGTATGTACCGTACATAATCATGTCCTAATCTCAGACAGTCTGTATGTACCGTACATAATCATGACCTAATCTCAGCCAGTATGTATGTACCGTACATAATCATGTCCTAATCTCAGACAGTCTGTATGTGCCGTGCAGAATCATGACCTGACCGCATCCTACTCTTCCTCTCCGTATATGTCATGTTCGAGTACCGATCTTCAACACCCAATTGGTTTCTGAGCTTGGAAAGGAGATGGAAGGAGCTATATTATTATCTACATTTTTCTTTACAGGATCTTAACAAACTTATTCTTCCATTTTATATTGTCATATCCTTCTGTATCCAAGACCTTTCTTATTTTTAAACATATGACATTCATCGCACAATAGGTCCTAAGTGCCGGGCCCTATGTCTCGAAAGGGTCCAACTGCAATTACTGGAGGTCCTTCTCGGATGTCCTGTGGAACCAGGGGACCTGAGAATGGAGCGGCTGGCCATATTAAACAAAGACTTAAAATAATGCACTGGAATGCGGAGGGAGTCAGCAACAAAAAATTTAGAATTAGAAAACATCCTGGACCAAGAAAAAGTAAGCATATGTTGCTTGCAAGAAACTCACCTCAACAGAAATACAGCCTTCAAAATCAGAGGCTACCATTGTTACCGATCTGACCGAAAGGACAGGCGAAAAGGTGGGATACTGACCCTTGTAAAAAAAATAACATAACATCACTGCTTCCCCAATCGAAGTCTACATGGAAGGGGCTGAGTATCAGACACTTAAACTTAAGACAGGCAATACATCTATAATATGCCCTACATCTGATCAATTACTACTGTCCAAGTGACCGCCCACAGGCACTGGGCACACTATCATTAAAAGAAAATATGATTATGTGTGGCGATTTCAACAGCCACTTGAAGAGCTGGGGCTATGATCACATGGATCAGAGAGGAGAGAGACTGGAAGACTGACAGGATGAGAATAGATTCATCTTGATTAACAAGCCGTCCGATCCACATATTTTCTACTCGAGATCATGGCACACTACAACTACACCTGACCTGGCTTTTCATTCACCAGACCTGGAGTGGAACATTACACGAATTGTTGGGAAACAACTTGGTGGCAGTGACCATCGGCCAGTCTTTCTAACTGTAGAAAATGAGCTCGTAAATGAAAGCAGCACTCTCTCGAGGTGGAACTACAAGAAAGCAGACTGTGAAATGTACAAGAATTGCACCAGCATACAGGTTAGAAAGCTGAACACTGAGAATGACATAAATAAAGTAGTTGAAGAGTTTGGGAAATGCATAGTCAGCGCGAGAAACAGTACTAAGAGGAGCCCGTAAACAATATAAACCCTACTGGAGTAGTGAACTGGAACAGTTGCATAATGATGTGGAAGTGTCTAGAAAGCAAGCAGAGGTCACACCCAGCCAAGAACACCACAATAAATTCCAGCACGCAAAAGCCAAATTTCAAAGGGTCAAGCTGCAGGCTAGACGGAAAAGCTGGCAGGAGAAAACGGAGTCACTGAACTTTGAAAGAGACACAAGGAAATTGTGGAAGCTAATAAAATAATTTAGTGATGAGGGCACAGGGAGAAACTCAAAAATTGCACTACGTAAAGATGGAAAAATCTCATTCGCACAAGATAACAATATCAAAATTATTCCAGAGAAACAACAAGAGATTCGAGAGAAACGGCAATAAACAGGACAGAAGGAAATAGTACATGAGGTTCTGGAAGCACCCATCACAATCAGCGAAGTGAAGCTGGCCATATCAAAACTGCAAATGAGAAAGTCACCAGGAGCTGATGGTATCTGTAATGAAATGATCAGGAACATAGGAACAGAGGCCAAAGCAAAGCTGTTGCAGATCTTCAATAACAGTTGGACTTTAGGCAGTGTTCCACAAGCCAGGATAGAAGCAATCATGATTTAAAAAAAAATTAAGTTGCATGTCCTTCACATGACGTGGCAGTCAACCCCAGCAATTCGCTCATCGTGATTCCTGGGAAATTTTACGTTCAGTAGTTTACTATTGCTTTCTGAACGACCGGCTCCTATACCTTTTTCGAAAAAAACAAACCAAAAACACAGCGCCGCTGTGTTTCGAAACCGGGTATACGGGCTCACAAACCGCGTTCGCAAGCCCTTAGCCACAGATACCGATAAGATAGTTCCATTGCCTCTAGCTACAGACCAATTAGCCTTACCAGCTGTCTCTGCAAAACACTGGAGCGCATCATCAATCACAGACTGCAATGGTACATTGAAAGTAAAAACATCCTTGTGCCACACCAGGCTGGCTTTAGGCAGTGCTACTCTACGGAAGATCAGACAACCTACCTCTCTCAAGAAATTGAGGATGCATTCCAAGAGAAGTAGCTGGTGCTTGCGGCATGGATAGATCTGAAGAAAGCCTTTCACAAAGTCTTGAAAGAAGGTCTGATGAAGAAACTGAGAAACTGCAAAGTCAATGGAAGAATGTACAAATGGGTGAAAGCATACTTGCACAACAGAAGAGCCCGAGTACAGATAGACGGACTCAAGAGCAAGAAAGTACTACTGCGTCATGGTGTTCCCCAGGGCGGAGTCTTGTCCCCCACACTTTTTCTAATCTTTATCAATGATCTCGTTGCTAATCTACCGCATGGAATTAAAGCGGCAATGTACGCCGATGACCTGGTTTTATGGAGCACAAATGAACATGCATCAGTGGCCACCAGATTTCTACAAAGAGTTGTAGATACATTTGTTGCATGGGCAAATAGATGGTGTGTCAGCATAAACACTGACAAGTGTAGCACAACTCTATTTACCCTCTCTCCAAAACAAAAGGCAGGGATCATCCAGATAAATGGAACACCCCTAAGAGAAGATAAAGAACCAACATACCTTGGAGTAACATTTGATGGCAGGCTGACATGGAGAAAGCACATCAACAAAGCAGTAGCAAAAGCCAGAAGGAAAATAGCCATCCTGAGAAAGCTAAGTGGAACCATATGGGGAGCCAGTGGGAAAATACTTAGCTAAGTGTATCAACAGAGCATACGACCACACCTGGAATACGGGTCAACTGCGTGGTGTTCGGCATCAAAAACCACACTACAAGAGCTGGACAAGGTGCAAAACCAAGAACTTAGAGTCACCACAGGAGGGATGAGATCAACCCCTATAGTGGAAATGGAGAAGATGGGGAGGACACAAGCACTGAGAGAGCGCAGAGATACGAAAACGCTAATACAGGCTGAAAAGTTCCTCAGCTTGCCAGGTCGCCCAATGAAGAACAGATTTGAGAACCTAGATATAGGGCGGTTGAAAAGAAGTATTTTTATCCACCAGGCCAAACGACTCTGCAGAGAAACCACCGATATGCCCACAGTTGGTATTCCCCTAACAACTATTCCACAGCTAACTTCATGGAAAGATGAACATAGACTATCATTACAAATCCAGACAAAAGTGGGAGGAATATTTGACAAGGAAGAACAGAACAGTGTGCAGCGCAGAACAGCCACTCTCAGCTTCCTTGATGAAGAATACCCACAGGACCTCTGTATCCGAGTCTACACAGATAGGTCAGCACAAAATGCAGATCGAAATGGAGGAGCGGGAGTGTACATAGAATACCCAAATAATACTAGGGACACCGCCAGATTACCGACTGGAAAGTACTGCCATAATTATGATGCTGAAAGTTAGGCAATCAAGATAGCAGCAGAGAAATTACTAAATACCAGCAATGGTGCACAACCTGTGGTGCTATTAACAGATGCAAAATCAGTACTCAAGGCACTCCTGTCTGGGAAATTGCCAGTACTAAGGACACTACTTTCTGAACTTAGCAGTCAGCATAAGGTCACCATACAGTGGATACCATCCCACTATGGAGTACCCGGAAATAACAGAGCTGATCAATTGGCTAATGAAGGAGCCAAAGAAGAACAGCCTGATGTGCCCGTTACATACCACTGTCGCGAAATTCCCCGTATATCTGTCCTTTCGGCATTTTGTCGGACCGAGAATCTCCTGTCTCAGTTTGGCTACGGGAGATCCCAGGTCAGAAAACCTAATAAAGATTTGGCTTCTTTTAGGAAAACTAGGTTCTTATGGACTGGGTGAAGTTCAGAACACCATTGTATGGTGGCCTGTCCTGGTCTGAGGGCAGGTTTGGCCAACCGGTGGTTCAGGAGTCAAGCACCCGGTGCTCTTTTTTCGGGGTCAGCTTTCTTATGTGGAGCAAAAGGGATGGCAGCGATGAAACGAGGGATGTCGTGGACTCCAGTTGATACTGATCAGGATGTTTACTCTTGCTTATCTGCTCGGAAGTGAAAGACCGCTGTACGGCTGGACAACAGTTTATTTCTAACACACACCTAATCATCGCCGAACTACCCACCCTACGAAAACTCCCAAGAAATCAAGTAAGGTGTATTGTGTCCGTATATTGGCAGTCTTGGCATTAACCGAACTGTTAC
>CAWUFQ010000271.1:0-47290 GCA_963921405.1 Cepaea hortensis | reverse complement strand
TACGAGAAGAGAATCCTCACATCCGATTCATGAAGGTGGAGCGGCTCCTCACCAACTCCAAGATATCTACATCCATAGCAGCGAGATAACAGTATCAATCAGCAGCAGAATGCATCAGCCAGAGAGATTCATCCCTAGAGTAAACCAATGTTCCAGATGCCAGAGGACCGGCCACAGCAGAGAAATATGCCGCAGTAAGACGGAAATCTGCCGTTACTGCGCCGATCACCACGCCTTCAAGGAGTGTCCGCTGGCCAAGCTGGACACGGACTTCAGAGCTCCTAACAACAAAAGAAAGTGCGCCAACTGCCAGGGCAAGCATGGAGCAAGATACTTGGGCTGTCCGTACCTGCAATGACATAGAGACGCCTTAAAGATCGCAACTACCACGAAGACATCAGTCAAGGAAGCAATGCGAAGGGAGCGAGACAGCCACGGGTATAGCACAAGCTGAAAGAGATCAACTGCAAAAACAGATAGACGAGTTGAAGAAACAAGTCAAGGCACTGCGGACACCGACTCTGAATAGCGACAACGAAAAACTACTGGCGGAAATGAAGGAGATTCAGCAAAACATCAAGCAAGAAGTAGAACATATGGCACTGATTAAGAAGGAGAAGGAAGAGATCCTACAAACCATTAAATCAGCGCGAGAACTACAGAAAGCTGAAATGGAAGTACTCCGAAACAAAACAACAGAAGCAAAAAAATAGAAATTACAAAGAAATCGCAGGATGAAAACCAAGAGACCGAGCCTGAACCGCAAGCGAAAGCCAGCAGCCCAACCACGACGACCGAGACATTCACAGGGAAGCCAATATCCCACCAGACATCCGAAGAAAACCGAGATGAGCACCCTGACGACGGCATAGAGGACGACCCGATAACGCCAGCACGGCACGCAGAGATAACGAGGAAATACGAACTCAAGTGCGAGGAATATAGAAAGCGCATGGAAGAAAAAGAACAGAAGTACAAGAAACTCAACGGGAAACCAATGCCCCGCCGTACCGCCACAGTACCAGATTAAAAAAAAAACGAGGATGACGAACACCCATGGCAATACTATATAGATGACGGAGAAGTCATCCCATGGCTGACCACGGAGAAAGCAATCAAAAGACAGCAAGAACTCAAACGCGGGAAGCGGAGTGAAAGAAAGCGCAAGGAAGCATATCACATCGAAAAGCTTCTACAGGCAATACACAAATGAGAAGGCAAAAATACCAAATAAAAATTCCTTTTAAGGACTGCAACGAGTCAAGCCAGACGAGCCAGGAGCCTGCGCCAACAAAGAAAACCACAAGAGGAAACATGCACAAAGGACAGCTGCCGACCGATCCCTCTGCTGACATCACAGACACAAACGCTACATAACCAGTCCGAGATAGGACTTACTCGTAAGAGCGCACAAGACAAGAATTAGGGCGAATGAACCCACAAAAACCACGGACCTCAACAATAACCACAGCTGCGGAAGCAGGTTGAACGAGGCCGAATTTGGAAGTTTTGTTTTGAAAATTGGAATTAGAATGGAATCGCTCGGTAAATATCTACTGCTGTAAATATCATTCAACATTTTGGTTAATATATCTACTCCAAAATCTCCCAATTCTTCTAATTCTTCTATTGTGATTTCACCTGGTCCAGTTATTTTTCCTGTCTTCATATGTTTTACAGCGTCAGCGACTTCTTCTTTTATAATAGGTGGATCTTCTAAGTTACTTTCTTCTGTTAATTCTTCCCTTTCTACATCATATAATTCTCTTATTTACTAATTTCACTTCTTCATTAAAGCACCTTCCGCCAATAGTATCTTTCCTGGTTTTGATTTCAAACACACTGTATTTATTAGAGAAGTAAATACCTGGATGGCTTTGCCACGTGGCATGGTCGAGATAGGAACACGGAACTGATCCACGACTCTGGTGATCGAGTGAGATGGCAAAACATGACCGCCCAGGCTTACCGGCATGGCACTTGATGGATGGATGGTATTTATTCTTATTTTTCTTACAGTGAGCTCACTGATTTGTCTGTGCATATTTTGTGTATCTGTAATGTAATTTAATTGGATTTTTTTTTTTTTGCACTGCTCGTTTAACCAACTTTCTTTTTCCTTCATACATTTCTTTCTTATTTCTTTCTTTATCTTAGCATTTTTACTCTGTTTTCTTTTGTCCATCAGCATTAAGATTCCTTCATACATCCATATTATCTTAGCTTTTTGGCTTCTAATATTTCTTTGATAATTTTATGAACTGAGTCCTTTAAGATTTCTCATTGTTCATTTATACTCTGTATTTTAGCTATTGTATTGTACCTATTTTTCAGTCACTCTGTATTGTTCTTGAATTTCTTTATCTAATTTCAGAACCTCTTGATTAAGTCTCACGTTAACCTTCTTTTCCCTCTCTCTAATCTTACTTTTATTTGTCCACATAGTGGTACATGATCACTATTACAGTCAGACCAGGCATTGTCTTTACACTAATTAAAGCATTTCTAAATCTTTTATTAATAAGTATGTAGTCAATTTGTATGCGAATTTTCTTATCAGGGCTTTTCCATGTGAAAAGTAGTCTTTTATGGTGTTTAAACCATGTGTTTACAAATTATCATTTAATTAATATTTGCCCATTCTATTAGTTTCTCTCCTCTTTCATTTCTTGTACCTAAACCATAATTCCCCACTGCATCCTCCATTTTGTTTCCTTTTCCTACTTTTGTATTAACATTTCCTAGGATTTGAATAGCGAAGACACAAACAATAGATTGCACGATTTATTGCCTGGCATATTTCGCTGCATCTCGTCAGGTACATACTGCAGAAATCACACAACGTAAAGTAGCTGGATGACGGTCTGGTGTCACCTGTGGCCCATGACTGTCCCTACCCGACGAGGATGCCCTAAGACAGCCATTAACGTCCTTCACTAACTTTGATATATGTTTTGCCATGAAGTCTTGGGAAGATAATGTGGTGGTTTCCCCTTGCCTTCCACATTCACATGGTGGTCTTTTTACCTCTGCCTTTGACAGCCATTTCCGACTGTAAGGACAAGTGAGTGCCCTGCTCTGCTCAGCTGCAGAGTTGTCCACTTATTCCGGTGGATACTCGGTCCCCAGGGCTGCGTTAGCCACACCGTAGTGTGTTTCCCATCCTCTACCAGGGGGAGGTGCAGTTGGGATTTTCCCTTCCTATAGTTAATGTCCAATGATGGCCAAAACTCTCCAGTACTTTTAGGGGATAAGATGTTTAAGATAAGATAACATTACCTAGAAAAACAATAGGGCGTTAATAAGCAAAGTCCTGCAATGGAGGTGCAACATTGAGAAAGTGTTGGGAATGAGACAGACAGATAGACAAACATAAAGATAGAAAGAAAGAAAGAAAGAAAGAAAGAAAGAAAGAAAGAAAGAAAGAAAGAAAGAAAGAAAGAAAAGAAAAGAAAGGAAGAAAGAAAGAAAGAAAGACAGACAGACAGAAAGAAAGAAAGAAAGAAAGATTACACAGACAACTATGCAGTTAGACAGACAGAATAAGAAGACACTGAACAATGGTGTACAACATGGAATCATGTCGAGTTACACAGCCAAATCAGGCTTTCAGCGTCTGTGTTTGTGTATTTCTGCCAAGGTAACAGGTCGACAGCATCTCATTTTCCCCAACACTCTCAGTCAGGAGGGCAGCCAAACAGAAAGAACGAAACACAATAATTAACCAGAAACCAGAGGCTGAAAGGCATAACAACAGAAACAAAGGCAGAAAAAAGATAGAAAGAATCTCTTCTTGGATGGATAAGTTAAAGAAAGAAAGAAAGAAGGACGGACAGACAGATAGACAGACAGACAGACAGACAGACAAACAGACAGACAGGTTACACAGGCAATTATACAGCTAGACATACAGGCAAATAAACAGAGAGACAAATAGATAGACACATAGACAAGCACAAAGACATAAAAAAAGAAGAAAGGTTACACAGACAATTATACAGTTAGACAGACAGACTGACAGACAAATAGACACAGAGACAGAAAATAGACAGACAGACGGACAGACCAACAAATAGACGGACAGGCAGACACATAGACAGGCAGACAACAAAGACTGCCAAACAGACATATAGACAGACAGGCAGACAGACAGACAAATAGACAGACAGACTGCAAATAGACAGACAGACGGACAAACGGACAGACAAATAGACAGACAGACGGACTGTAAATATAGAAAACATGTTGCAGTGTTACTTAGCCGTTATGACTGTGTGTTGAGTCAAACAGAAGGAGACATTATATGTTTAGTATCAATATAATTATGCGCTCAGTAATTTGCCCTACGTGGCTGAGAGGTTTGACGCAATTAAATTTTCTCTTGTGACGGCGACATAGTGGGTTAGGTCCACACACCCACCAGTTAGACTTAAATGTTGTGTTGTCGTTCAGAAAGCAATGGCAAACTACTGGATGGAAAATTGAATACAAAATCAACCTGGACTTGATAAGCAGAGTCGTACAATGGAGGTTCAACTTTGAAAAATACTAGGAATAATTTACAACAAATATATACGATAATAATTACTCATCACACAAAGTGAGTTGAGTTGAGTTAAATCAAGAACCAACATCATTAGTACTCCAAGGGGAGGTAATAGAATGAGCCTAGAGGAAGAGCAGGAACCTGGATCCGCAAGCCGTGAACGGGGCACGAAGAAGGCAATGAAGTCTACTGACAGGGTCATAGCTATTTTATAGCCACCAAGAGAGAGGCGAAGACTGCGGCCAAATGCCTGGGGAAGAAGCTGGCTTTCCCTCGGTCAGTTACGGTGCAGTGCCATCGTTGGTAGATGCACTGGGTGCCCGATGTTTGCTCCCCCCTCCCCCACCCCCACACCCTCTTCCGAGGGTGGGATGGCCTCTGGGCAGTCACATTTAGCGATGTCGACAAGGGAAGCGTCCAAATGAACACCACTCATCTCTTCATCTCATCGCATCATGTTCCTTGCGGTGTCGAGGTGAAGTATAAACAGCGGGGGATTGTCCGCTTATGGGTATTCAAATAGACAGACAGACAGGCGAAAAACACCCGGGAGTCATGACCCACAAGGGGACGCAGAGGTGTTTCCAAGGCACCAGGGCCGGGTTATATACTGGCCAAGACCTATTGACGCGTCCTCGTCGAGCGTCCTGGGAAACATGTCCCTTCGGGGTCCTGGCTAAAGTCAGTAGGATCGCCGATTCCTCCGAAGTCGGAGAGTGTCTGCCTGTACGGCGAGGAACCACCAGTCTGCATACCAATAAGCCAGACATGGGACAACGGATACTCACGCAAACCTCAGGTCCGGTATGACATCACACTGATGTTGGACAACAGGATGCCTTCATCCGACATACAGGACTTCGCGTTGGAGCTCAAGCCAACGAACACAAGCAAGCAATGACCCACACGGACCCGTCGCCGGAGAATGTAAAGCGGGTAAACGGACCGAACAATTTGGTGAGGGGTAGGGGACTACTTCTGATGATCAGAAGCCACATGTCGTGCTTGCTTACTGGCGGAGATTTTACCATCCCCAACCCTACAGCGCAAGGTACTATAGGCAGTAGATGACAGCTGACATAACAGTCAGGACGTATGAGTACCAGTATACACTTCTTCTTCTACTGCTGTCAATCATCTCCCAATGGGGCATAGTAAGTAAAGGACCCTTTTACTCGCCCAAGACGCATTGGTCACATGGTGCTACCCCCATATTTGTATAGACAAATCGGCACTTAGCGAGAGCGTTAACGAAGTTGATAGCGAACTGCGCGAATAATTTCATGAGCACGGTCGGAGGCGGCTTCGACATTTGGGCTCTTAACCTGCAAAAGTGAGGGAAATATTGGCCATCTATTTCCCCGTGCTTTCAGACCTACAAAAGTGAGGGAAATATTGGCCATCTATTTCCCCGTGCTTTCAGACCTACAATATGTGATGGCGCTATCATATCACTGACACATAGTAGGAAATGTTGCTAATTTCTCGGATTGCCAGAGTAACTAACGACGATTGCCTGAAAGAGGCTAATGAAATTAGAACATTATATTCAACTATAAGAAAGAGACCAACAGCCTTCTTTGGTCATGTGATGAGAAGAGGGGCATTGGAGAACATCGGTGACAGCTGGAAAGATCGAGGGGAAGAGAGGCAGAGGTCGACCAAGAGAAATGATGCTGAACGTACTGGGACGGTGGCATGGAGGAATATCATCAGCAGAGTTGATCTAGAACACCAAAGACCGAGATCTGTGGCGAAACACGAACGCCTCCGCCAGATGGCAAGGCACTTGATGATGATAATGACAGCAGAAAACTGCTTTGGAATAAATCTGTCTATCTAATCGGCACTGGGTGGGTGATATACGCAGTATCACATCGACCGCCTTTACTTCCCAACCCATGTCTTGGTACCCAGGTCAGTTTTATAAATATGAATCCGCGCCGATGAGGATCGACCCCCAAGACCACAGGACCAGTAGGCGAGGGTCTAGCCACCACGCTGCCGTTACTAAAGGAGCATTGGTTCTTAACTAACGATACAAAGATCTTTGTAGACTTACTTATTCCTAGTTGGAAAAATGTGTATTCTTACGTTTGTTTAGATACAGGACAGAACAAATGCATCCATACGATGGGAGCTGAATATTGAAGAAGGCTGGCTACTAAAGACGATAAAACAAAGAAAATTGACATACTTTGGTAACTTGAAACCTCATGACAGTTCGGAGAGAACAGTCATGGATGGATATAAGCCTGGGAAGAAGGGAAGAGGAAGGCCAAGAGAAGATGGGTGTAGGATGTGGCAGATGATGTACAGATGGGTGTTTCGGACGCGGGACATCTTGCATATGACCGAGGTGTTCTTATGGGAGCGAGGTTCTTTCTGCAAAGGAAATGCTACTGAATGAATAAATGAATTAGCTTTTGTTCGCGCTTTCACGCTTTAAGTTAGTTGCATATCCTTTGCAGGATGTAGCAGTCAACCCCAGTTCATTTGTTGGTAGTTTCTTGGCAAGTTTGCGTTCAGTACTTTGCCATTGCTTTCTGAACGACCGGCACTCCTACCTTTGTATGAGAAACCAACGAAAGGCGGTCTGTTTCCAAATCGCCAGCAGCTATGTTTCGAACGCGTTATGAGGGATTGCAAATTGCATTCGCAACGCCTTGGCCACGGAGTCTGCTGTCACGTTTACTACTCGTTGTCTAAATTATAATAATGTTAGATTACGATCGTAAAAGTAAACGATATGTAAATTATTATAATGTTAGATTGCGATCGTAAAAGTAAACGATGTGTTAGTTAGTTAGTTAGTTAGTTAGTCGACAGATCATCCTCGTTGCACATCGAACCATTCAGTCCATAAGTGCTCGGATCCCCTCCTCAGCAAATCCCGCAGCGTGTAGCGGCTAACAACGCCAGTTCTGTGTTGGTTTATCAATCTTCTTTGGCTTCCTGCGTAGTGTTTGAACGTAAACACAGACTGCTGAGAACCACACAGGGTGCTGAAAATTCACTCAAGGAAGGCTTCGCTCGATGCACGAACTCCGTAGCACCTGCGCAGATCTTGAGTAGAAACTCCTGGTTTTACATCCTGGCACACCAATTACACGCAAGAGATGAATAAATCCATCCCCTACGTGAAAAAGTTAACGAACACAAAACAACACGACCGTCCGTCGCCATCTTGAAACCGATGTGTAAATTATTATAATGTTAGATTGCCATTGTAAAAGTAAACGATATGTAAATCATTATAATGTTAGATTGCGATCGTAAAAGTGAACGATATGTAAATTATTATAATGTAAGATTGCGATCGTAAAAGTGAACGATATGTAAATTATTATAATGTTAGATTGCGATCGTAAAAGTGAACGATATGTAAATTATTATAATGTTAGATTGCGATCGTAAAAGTAAACGATGTGTAAATTATTATAATGTTAGATTGCCATTGTAAAAGTAAACGATATGTAAATCATTATAATGTTAGATTGCGATCGTAAAAGTGAACGATATGTAAATTATTACAATGTTAGATTGCGATCGTAAAAGTGAACGATATGTAAATTATTATAATGTTAGATTGCGATCGTAAAAGTGAACGATATGGACACGTACTGGAAAGAAATAAACTGCAGAACTAGGTGACAACTGGCAAGATTGAGTGGTAAAAGTACAAGGGAGGGGAAGAGAGTTAAATATTTGGATATTTGGGGCACATGGTACAATCGAGACAATAACACGTATCTGATTCACGACTCTGGTGATCGTGTGAGATGGCGAAAAGAACAAGGGGAAGACACAAGGGTAAATATTTGGATGGGTTGACCACATGGCAAGTATAATCGCGTCAGATAGCAAAAAAATGATCGCCCACGCTTATCGGCATGGCACATTATGATGATGATGGAATTAAGGGAGATGGAATCTCTTGGGGAGAAGTGGTCAAACTGTCTTAAATGGCGAAATATAAACGCCCACTCTTATCGGCGTGGCACACAATGCTGATGAATGTAATTATTATAACTTTTTTAAAGAGGAACTTCAACATATTGCTGATCCAGTACCTTATATTTTCCACCACGGAAGGAATCACGGAGAAACGCCAGCACCCTTTCTGGAGGCTTCCATACATTTGAGGGATTAAGGTTCCGTAAGAGGATCACTAATGTGTGGGACTTGCAGAACCAGCCAGACGAATTCCATTGGCACAGGACCTGACGAGGCTCTAGGTGTTAGGTAAAAATAAACCTGGCAATGCTGTTGCAGACACTGCCATAGAGGTGTCAGGTGTTTAAGATTTCAGCCTGACTAGGTCGCGGTTTTATAAATTAGGCGATCAGTTCTCTTACTCGAAGAGGTTGTCTTTCCCAAAGTAAGGGTAAATTCAAGTTTTGTGTTATCCTGTTACAGAATCGACGTCACTACATTCAGATCAAGTTGAGAACTGTTCAGTTTCTTCTTCATCTTCTGCTCTGTATCCCAAATTGGCCGTAGGCTCTCAATCAAACCACGCCCAGCCTTTCTTTCTTTTGCTATCACCTGCAGTTTCCTCTACTCCCTCCCTCCATGTCCTTCCAGTAGAATCCATCTATGTTTGTAATTCTCCTCTCCGCGTGTTTTAGGTCTTCTGACATTACGTTTCCCCTCTAGGTTCCAGAAGGAACGAGCCTACTTATATTGTCCTAAGTTTTTCTCAATGTGTGCTCTACCCAGCACCAGCATAATTTCCCTTTCATCTTGGACCACTAAAATTTGTTTATTTATCTCCTTGAGCTCTACATTGGTGATTCTGTTATACCATTTCATTCCCACTATTCTGTGCAAGACCTGTTAGAGAATGTTTTGTTCAGCTATGCTCGGTACATATAGACGAGTGGGTGTAATTATCCCTTCTCCACACTAAACAAAGTTAATTGCATGTCTTTTCAAGACGTCACAGTCAACCCCAGGAAATATTGGCTGTTTGTGATTTACAAGGACATATGTTTACGATCAGTAGTTTGTCATTGTTACTGAATACCAAAGCCTCATATCATTGAAGTCACCCAAAGGCGGTCTGCTTCAAAATCGTATGTGGCTGATTTCGAACTTTCGTGTTCACTAGAGGCGTCATTTGATCGAATCCCTTCCGGGACACGTTTTTTTTTTTTTTTAAATTGACCTGAGTTCCCTGGTCGACCCAGCTTTACAATGGGCACCAAGTAAAGTGGTGGGAAATAACAGTAGTCCGTGGGATGTTGACACCATCAGTCATTGTGTGCCGACTCATAAATCCCGAACAACCGATGTTGGGGGTTGATTGCGAAGTCCTGTAATGAACATGCCACCTGTGAATTCCAGTTACTATCTTTAATTCCTTCCTCATGATGCTCGCTTTGTGGCGAACGCGTTACGAAGGAAATTCACAATCCCGCATACCACGTTGGAAACACAGCTAACGGCGATTTCGAAGCTGACTGGCTTGCGCTAGTTTTCATATAGTGGTATGAGTGCCGGTCGTTCAGAAAGGAATGAAAACTACTGATCGTAAACTTGCCAATGAATCACAAAGAGGCAAAAATATGCTGGTTTCACTAAAGGATACGCAACCAACTTTCTTGTCATGACTGCTGTTGACTGCGGCATTCTCTCAGTCATATTCTTTCTTTCAACACTCGCTGATAATCCGCATGCAATATCTAATTTACCATTCGGTATGTTGAATCGGTGCCACGAGCTGGTTTTTATCGGTTGCAACAGTTAGTTAGTTAGTCGACAGATCATCCTCGTTGCACATCGAACCATTCAGTCCATAAGTGCTCGGATCCCCTCCTCAGCAAATCCCGCAGCGTGTAGCGGTTAACGACGCCAGTTCTGTGTTGGTTTATCAATCTTCTTTGGCTTCCTGCGTAGTGTTCTTGTTTGGCCACCCCTCTTTTAATTTGCTGCTCTAGCAGTCTGGCCATTGTTGTAGATTCACAGTCATCACTTGGTTCTCGCAAAAGTCTCACATCACGTAGAGCATTCAGAATGTCAGCCTGGTCCATGGCGCGTCCGCCCTCCACAGTAGCCTCACCTGCGAGCTTGTCAGCCCGCTCATTTCCTTGTACTCCCGCATGCCCTGGCACGAAGATGAAACTAATCTTTGCCAGCCGAGACCGCTTCAGAGGCAGCAACCATTCTCTTCGGATCGACCCCTCCTATATCCTCTTGATCATGTTCATTGAGTCGCTAAGGAAATAAGCCCTGGTGAATGTCTGTGTCTCGAGCCATGTTATTGCTTTACTTACTGCCATGACTTCCATGGTCAGGCTACTTGTGGTTTCAGTGAAAGCACCAGAGTCCTCCTTCACAATTCTCCCTCCGGCCCGAGCTGTAAAGGCCCATGAGCTTCTCACATGTCGGACGACCGACCCATCTGTGTAGATGACCGCGTCACCGTCTAGCGAATTCTCGAAAATCAACGCTTGTACTTCAGCCTCAACAGCAGCCGGATTTTCTTGTCTGCATTTTCTATCTAGTTGGATGCAAACTGAAAAGGATGTGCAGAAGTCTGTTGGCACTTGCACCCACTCCTCGCCAGGTTCTAAGTCCTCAAGTGAACACACCTGTTGAAGAATGTCTTCGGCTTGACCCATCCACGACCGTCCTCTTTTTAACCTGCTGCCCTTCACCTTCCTAATTTCACTATGCAGTGGATGTTGTGTGTTTGCGTTAATTCTGAGGTAGGCGCGTGCCCTGCAAACTTGTATTCTCTCTTCAATGGTTGGAAAATCAAGAAGGTAGCGCATCGCCCTGCATGCTGTATCTCTTGTACATCCAAGAATAATGCGCATAGCTTCATTCTGTATCCTTTCCATCCTTTCTATCTGCTTATGGCTGAGAGTCAAGATTGCCATTGCATACTCCAAAACAGACATGACCAGTCCCTCGTACAGAAGACATAGATGGCGCTGCTCACAGTTTGCTGCCGCCATCACCCGCATCGCTGCCAAACCCCGCTTGGCCTTTGTTATCACCTGGTCTATGTGCACATTATAAGCAAGGCTTCGATCAAACCGTATCCCCAGGTAATTCATTGCCTGCGTTCTTTCCACCGTCTCTGAACACAGCATTACAGTTTGTGTTGGAGTGTTGACAATATGATTATTCAACGAGAACCAAGTCACTGTTGCCTTTGTTGGGTTGACCATTGCCCCAGCTTCATCACACCAAGCACTTATGCGATTGAGTTCGGTTTGTAGTTCCCCAGCAACCTCCTCTCTATCCTTACCCTGACGATACACTAAAACATCATCGGCATATGACAATGTCCTGCCAGGTCCAGTGATCTGCTCACTGGTGATTCTCACTGTGTAGGCGTTGAACAGTACCGAAGATAATGGTGATCCCTGTGGTAGGCCAGGATATATTGTTGTTGGTTCCGAAGTCCAACTGCCACATCTAAAAAGTACTTTCCGTTGGAAGAGGGCTGCAGCGATCCAACTAAGGAGGAATGGACTTACGTTTAGTTCAAGAAGTGGTATGGTTGCAACAGTAAACAATCTCAGTGAATGCAGTGAAGATTATTACAGAGACATCGAGAAAAATGTTTCCATTAATAGGAGGGAACGTCATTAAGTAACACAAATTTTACAAATAGAAATGTTGTGTGTGTTATTTCTCAATATAGTCACCCTTGCCTGAAAATACACTTGCTCCACTTGTCCACTAGCTTGTTGATGCCGTCTTGGAAAACCAATTTTGGATCTGGCCTTAAAGCAATTTTGCGTTACCTTCATTATCTCGTTGTCGTCTGCAAACCTCTAAATTGTTCTTCGAAGGATCCAAACAAGTGAGAGCTCGATGACGCCATGTCTGGACTGTAAGTTTTACGACCTCAAATTTCAAAGCACATTATGTATCTACACAATGCGCAGCCGTATGTGGGCGGGCGTTGTCGTGCATCAACAATACTCCTTTTGAGAGAAGACCCCGGTGTTTGGACCGTATCGCGGACTTCTGTTTGTCCTCTAGCAAGTCATTGCACCGAGCACTTTTCATAGTTTCAACCCTTTCCTGAAAATGCATAAATGTGTGGTCCCTGATATCCCAAAAGTTGGTTACCATGACTTTCCCAGCGGATTCCTGTGTCTTCCATTTCGAAATCTTTCTACATATTCACACAGTTTCCCCCGACTTAAAAATCTCTATAAATACTGAACTATCAATCCTCTGCAGATGTCACACGGTTTCACACCCTCTGACCACAACCAGCGAATAACGTCTCGTTGTTCTTCTGCGATGCAAGTCGATAGTGAAGCAGCCATTTTGTAATCGCTATTGCGCATGCGAAGACTGCTCGATTATCACGACACGGGATGTTGCTGACAATTCAGTTTGTATCCCGAAGTAAGAATTTTCCGTTGACCAAACTCTTCCATGCACTTTATTATAAAATTCATGTTACTTAATGACTTTTCCTCGTATATATAGAGGCGCGTTGACGTTACTGTTAGGACCATATGCTGACAATAACATGAGTGCGGTCGGACGAGGGTTCGATCTCATCAGTTCTCATCGTTCGCTACGGGGAAGAAAGACCTATTCCACCGTATATAACGGCTACACATGTCTGTGGGTATACTCCGTGAGGAATGAACCGGGCTACAATTGTATAGTGAGTGGCATACAGGGAGATTACTGGGTAGGAAATTCATGCGAATGAGGGAGATAACCTAGATCACCTGGTATAAATATACAGATTGTATCTGCTTTGTTGGCCTGATGCGGCAAGGCTTTAGCTAGAGAAACGATTTAGGCGATACAGGTGCCAGGCTAGTTTGTGCCCTAAACAAGGCTAAATAACCTTCATCAAATTAAGACTATGATCCTACAAGGCTAAATAACCTTCATCAAATTAAGGCTATGATACTACTGCGCATTATTACAATACTCAGAAGTCGCGTACTCGTTTTTCGACATTTTCTGTTACCATATTTCGTTGTGTTAGATATTCATGTATTGCGCGTTATGATTTCTAGATATTTTCATGTTAGTTGCACAGAAAGAGTGTGTGCCATTCATATGATTCAGTGGTGGGGTTAACGGTTAGACGATGTGCACAAGCTAAATAATGAAGAACAGATTTGAAAACATAGCTATGGGGCGGTTGAAAAGAAATAGTTTTATCCACCAGGCCAAACGACTCTGCAGAGAAACCACCGATCTGCCCACAGTTGGTATCCCCCTAACAACTATTCCAGAGCGAACTCCATGGAAAGATGAGCATAGACTATCATTACAAATCCAGACAAAAGTGAGAGGAATATTTGACAAGGAAGAACAGAACAGTGTGCAGCGCAGAACAGCCACTCTCAGCTTCCTTGATGAAGAATACCCACAGGACCTCTGGATCCGAGTCTACACAGATGGGTCAGCACAAAATGCTGTTCGAAATTGAGGAGCGGGAGTGTATATAGAATACCTAAATAATACCAGGGACACAACTAGAGTACCGACAGGAAAGTACTGCCATAACTACGATGCTGAAATTGAGGCAATCAAGATAGCAACAGAGAAATGACTAAATACCAGCAATGGTACACAACCTGTGGTGCTATTGACAGATGCAAAATCAGTACTCGAGGCGCTCCTGTCTGGGAAATTGCCAGTACTAAGGACACTACTTTCTGAACTTAGCAGTCAGCATAAGGTCACCACACAGTGGATACCGTCCCACTGTGGAGTACCCGGAAACGACAGAGCTGATCAATTGGCTAAAGAAGGAGCCAAAGAAGAACAGCCTGATGTGCCCGGTACATACCACCAAAAGAAAAGAATGATCAAATCAGTCAGAAAGCCACCAAAACCTGCTCAAGATGACTACTACGTTATGGACAGACCAGAACAAGTCATTATTCTGCGCCTCTGAACAGGGTACAATAGATTACGCAACCACATGTATACAAAATTCAAGATTGGTGAAACAGCCATGTGTACATGTGGATTTGCGTCGCAGACGCAGAGCACATACTCCAAGACTGCCCAAAATATAACATATCTAGGCAAACCTTCTGGCCTAGAGAGACGACAGTGGAAGATAAACTCTATGGACCGCTGTGTGAACTGAAAAAGACAGTTCAGTTCATACAAGAGACAGCATTGCAGTTATAGACATATTTGAAGCGAACAGAAGAAGAAGAAGAAGAAGAAGAAGAAGAAGAAGAAGAAGAAGAAGAAGAAGAAGAAGAAGAAGAAGAAGAAGAAGAAGAAGAAGAAGAAGAAGAAGAAGAAGAAGAAGAAGGCAGCCTAGGACGATGGTCAAAGAAGAGTGCTGAGGTTCTGCTTCCGTTCCTCAAACACGCCGAAAGCAATGCTGAATGTAAGGGTCTGTCAATTGAGCACCTTGTGTTTGAACACATCCAGGTAACTACTGTACATAAAAATGCACAGGAAGACACACGGAGCTCATGGACGCATCAATTCGTACAGGAGCACCCCAGTCCACATGAAGGTTGTTCTAGAAGAAAAGGAGATAGCAGTTCCTTTTCCCAAGTCCTCTTGTGGAAATGAGGAACCAGTCAAGAAGAGGGTGTCCAAGAAGAATCCTTTGTGAATAGAATGTGGAGATTTTCCTGCTGCAGCTGAGTCATTATCTGATCGTCTGTCAGCTTCACTAGGACGTGTCTGATCACCCATCTGATCATCTGCCGCCTGTCAGTTTTATTCCCACTATAGTGTCTTTCTCCTCACTCTGTTTTTGGATAGTCTTAAACCTTGTTTGTAGCGGGTTGTCGTCACCTTTCCCAGTGGTCGCTTCATTTGTGGCTTCTCATTTTGGTGGGGCTTTGGTACAGCTAGTAGGTAGGTTCTCTCCCCTTCTTGACGGCCTTCGTAATGGTGACTTTTTCGCTACCCTTCTTGCACATCGGGTGACTTGTGGATTTAGTTCTAGTTTTAGTTTTATATCGTGCCATTTCCCTTCCTCGCATCTGGTATCTTGAATACTCAGTTAGTTTGTTCACGACAGAGTTCCGCAGTTGCGAAACATACTGATTCACAATGTCGAATGACACCGACAATATCATATGCGCGGTCGGACCGCGTTCGATGCTGGCGTTCGTCGTCCGCTAAATGAGGGAAAAACTGGCTACCTATTCCTCCTTGCATTCAGGCCTACACATTGTGATGAGACTAGCGCATCACACTCACAGGAGGAGGCTCCTGCTCTGGAACACGCTTTTCTTTCGTCTAATGACGAACGAGCTTGCACAATTTTAGCTCCATGGGAGTAGATCCTCACTAACTGCATCTCGGCGTGTTTAATTCTCATCCTCATGAGATGGCAGTGCATCCTCACTAACTGCATCTCGGCGTGTTTAATTACCTACATATCTTCTTGTCATTTATGCTTATCCTGTTTTATGTTTACGTTTGTAATTTCTTGCTTCTTCTCCCTGGTTGTCTCTATGTATTTTACATTCTAATAAACAAACTGAAAATAATGCTTACATAGCGCAGTAAAATTATTGTAGAAATGTTACTTGACAAACAGTTAGCAACACAATTAAAGGATACCCTAGAGGCTCTCAGGGATATGGTGCTGGCCCCATATTGTTATAGACCACCGACACTCAAGGGGTGGTGTAGTTAATATAACGAAGGCCGACTTTACTTCTTAAGACATTCCCTGGTACCTAGTTTAAGTTGGATCTAGATTGGAGCCCAGGATAGTTTTTTTTAAAATCCGTCTCGATATGAATTCGAAACTAGGACCACCAGGAGGGCAGGTAAGCGTACTAACCACTGAGCCACCACGATGCCCATCGGCTTCAAATTACATACAATGCCACCCGATAATAGTGTTACTAGACAAAGCAGTAGTCACAGTCTTCAAATGTTGTTTATGGTTTATAAATTCTGGAAATGTTACTCTTCTCATACTGTTTATCATGTATCCTGTGTCAGTCTTATAAAGCTGTTCATAATTTATCAAGTATACTGGTGCCAGTCTTCTAATGCTGTTTATCATTTGTCTAGTCTACAAATGCCAGTCTTCTAATGCTGTTTATCATTTATCTAGTCTACAAATACCTGTTTTCTAATGCTGTTTATCATTTATCTAGTCTATAAATGCCTGTCTTCTAATGCTGTTTATCATTTATCCAGTCTATAAATGCCTGTCTTCTAATGCTTCTTATCATTTATCTAGTCTATAAATGCCAGTCTTCTAATGCTGTTTATCATTTATCTAGTCTATAAATGCCGGTCTTCTAATGCTTCTTATCAATTATCCAGTCTATAAATGCCAGTCTTCTCATGCTGTTTATCATTTATCTAGTCTACAAATGTCTGTCTTCTAATGCTTCTTATCATTTATCTAGTCTACAAATGCCAGTCTTCTAATGCTGTTTATCATTTATCTAGTCTATAAATGCCTGTCTTCTAATGCTGTTTATCATTTATCTAGTCTACAAATGCCAGTCTTCTAATGCTGTTTATCATTTATCTAGTCTATAAATGCCTGTCTTCTAATGCTGTTTATCATTTATCCAGTCTATAAATGCCAGTCTTCTAATGCTGTTTATCATGTATCCAGTCTACAGACGTCATCTTCTAATGCTGTTTATCATTTATCTAGTCTACAGACGTCATCTTCAAATGCTGTTTATCATTTATCTAGTCTACAGACGTCATCTTCTAATGCTGTTTATAATTTATTTAGTTTCCAAAAGCCAGTCTTCTAATACTGCTTATCATTTATCAAGTCTACAGATGCCCATCTTCTAATGATGTTTATCATTTATCAACTCTTGGAATGCCATTCTCCTTGTTTTCACAAGTGTGATGAGAAAGGTGACGGCAGGCATGCTTGGAGCAGAGTGACAGGCTTCAATTCAACAAATAGAAATATAGAGCATCTGTTGGATTTTATTCCCATGACATGCTGCTGTGGTGAAAAACGAGCAGGATGACAGATTGCCTGGGATTGACCGTTCGGTTGGGTACTGGTGCATAAGGCAGAGTAGGTGGGGAGCCATTTGTGATCGTGTGTACAGTACAGAAGAACATATAGATCATTACGGGGAGTGACCAGAGGATATGGCCGACCGCAGGACTCCGAGGAAAAGCCAGACGTACACATAATCAGACTACTGATATTGGTGCTATTAATAATGGAACTCTTTGTTGGCTGTTGAAGATGAGGATGGAGCACATATGGGAATGCCCAGAATGTTGTGGTGTCGATTCTTTACTCAACTCAACTCAAGTTGTTGTTGTTGTTGTTGTTGCTGCTGCTGCTGTTTCTTCTTCTTCTTCTTCTTCTTCTTCTTCTTCTTCTTCTTCTTCTTCTTCTTCTTCTTCTTCTTCTTCTTCTTCTTCTTCTTCTTCTTCTTCTTCTTCTTCTTCTTCTTCTTCTTCTTCTTCTTCTTCTTCCTCCGATGCTGCTGCCTTTCATCTTCTAATGGGGTAACCAACTCACGCTAATCCAAATGTAATCCTGTACATAACTGCTTAGATTTCTATCGCTTAAGCTTTCTATGGATTGAGCTTGCTAGCCTCAAGCAACCGTCATTAGTTGCCTCTTATGGTATTCATTATAGGTTAAGTATCACTATTCTTTTGCTCCTTTGCGGCTCAGGCTGGAGGGAGAATTGGGAAGGAAGATTATGGTGCTTTTTCCATGACAAGTAGTCTGACTGGAAGTCATGGCAGTAAGTAAAGCAATTACATGGCTCGAGACACATACCTTCTCTCGGGCATGTATCCTTAGTGACTCAGTGAGTATGCTCAGAAAAATAGATATGGGTTGGGTTCGGAGAAAGTGGTTGTTGTCTCTGGAGCGATTACGGCTGGCAAAGATTTGTCTCATTTTCATGCCAGGGTAAGCGGATGTACAAGGAAATGAGCTTGCAGGTATGGGCCTACCGTAAGGCTACTGTGGAAGGCGGTAGAGCCATGGACCAGGCTGATATACTGAATGCTCTACGAGAAGTACGACGTTTGCGACAACCAAGTGATGAGTGAATCTACAACAATGGTCAGACTGCAAGAACAGCAAGTTGAAAGAGGCATGGCCATACATGAACACTATGCAGGAAGACAAAGAAGATAAACAAACCAACACAGAACTGGTGTCGTGAGACGCTACACGCTACAGGATTTACTGAGGAGAAAATCCGAGCACTTATGGACTGAATTGCTCGATGTGCAATGAGAATGATCTGTCGACTACCCAACTAACTAGCGTTCTGTTCCCCTCTTATGGGCTCCGATAACTCTGTTCTGCTGCCCAGTCTCCATCATTAGAACGATGGAGTTAGGAGAAAGTAAAATGAAACATTCGCATTCTGCTATAAAGTCTACAAATAAGAAATAAGAAAATTAGGAAAAGGTAATCAAAGTGCGCAGTTGAAACCTGGAAGAGGTGAAATTGATTAAGAGATCGGTTGGATTCCAGGGCCGACCTAATTTACTTGTACCTGCTTAATACCTCTGGAGGCTGGGGAAATGGAAGTTCACTTGAGAAAGTGTATCTTAAAATAACCCGTCGTTTTTGACATTTTACAACACGGCGGAAAATAGATAGTTTACGGTAAGAAAAGAAAATCATAGCGTTGTTTTGTTCGTAGCAAGGAAAGTTCGCTGATTTGTTGCATTATTGGTACTCGCCTTTAATCAAATTATCATTATTTTTATTATTATTATAATTTTCCTTATCATCATCGTTATCATCAACAATGTCATCACCATCAACAATAACAACAAGCGAAATAGCAAGACACATTACAACTTAACAACATCGAATACGAAAGTGTTAGCAGCAATAGCACAATCTTCTTCTTCTTCTTCTTCTTCTTCTTCTTCTTCTTCTTCTTCTTCTTCTTCTTCTTCTTCTTCTTCTTCTTCTTCTTCTTCTTCTTCTTCTTCTTCTTCTTCTTCTTCTTCTTCTTCTTCTTCTTCTTCTTCTTCTTCAGCGTTCCGAGCCATTGAGGTTCTTTGCTGCAGATACAATCCGTCTCCATTCGTCTCTCTGGTGGACCTTCTCTTGCCAGTCGTTGATTCCAAGTGCTTGTAGGTCTGTACATGTACTATCTCTCCACCGTCTTCTTGGTCTATCTCGGGGTCTACGGTCATTTATTTCCTGAGTGTAAGCGAGTTTTGTTTCCCTATTATCTTCCATTCTTTCTATATGCCCCAGCCATTGTAGTCTATTATCCTTCATGATACCAGTGATTAGTGGGGACTTAAACAGATCATAAATGTCTTTGTTACTTCTTCTTTTCCACTCTCCACTTTGTGTATCCCTAATGGGTCCAAAGATGCGTCTTAAAATTTTGTTCTCAAAGGTTTGTAACAAGGCTTCGTCTCCTTTCGTTGTACTCCAGGTTTCAGAGCCATACAGCACAACTGGTCTGATCAGTGTTTTGTATATTGTGATTTTGGTGTTACGAGATAGCGCATTTGATTTTAGAAGATGTTGTAGTGCATAGTATATCTTATTTCCAGAGTTGATTCTAGTTTGTATTTCTTCCCTTATGATGTTGGAGCAGTTGAAGATTGTACCCAGGTATTTGTATGTTTCCGTTCTTTTAATGGTCATATTATCTATTTGTATGTGGCCAGAATTTTGAGCCATTCCGTCTCTTGAAATTACCATATATTCTGTCTTATCTTGGTTGATAACCTGCCCCCTCTGTTGGGCTTTTTCCTTTAAGTGAGTCAATATTTCCAATGTCTTTTGTTCACTTTGCCCTATAATATCTATATCATCTGCATAACCAAGCAGCTTGGATGTTCCTCCAATATCACATTCCTCCTTTACTCTCCTTACAACTTTCTATAGAGCCAGATTGAAGAGTAACGGCGATAGTGCATCACCCTGTTTCAAGCCAGATGTTATTTGGAAAGGGTCTGATTTGTGCCTTTATATGTTACTATATTATAAGTATCTTCCATGCATAGTCTGGTCATGTTGATTAACTTCCTTGGTATTCCAAATTCCTGCATAGCATTCCATAGACTATTCCTATGGACACTATCATAAGCCTTTTTAAAATCCTCAAAAATGTTATGGAAATCTCTTTTATATTCCCAATTTTTCTCGGCTATTTGTCGTAAGATAAATATCTGATCTATTGTTGATCTGTTGTGTCTAAAACCCGCCTGGTAGTCACCTAATATGTCTTCTGAATATGGTTTTAGTCTATTTAGTAATACTGCGGATAGTATCTTATAGCTTGTGGACAGTAGTGATATCCCTCTATAATTTTCACTTTGGAACTTGTCTCCTTTCTTAAAGATAGGTATCAATAATGACTCTTTCCAGTCATGGGGTAATTCTTCTGTCCTCCAGATTTTTATTATTAGTTCGTATAGCTTTAGATGTAATGCATGGCCACCTGCCTTTATAAATTCAGCAGCAATTCCATCAGTCCCAGTTGCCTTATTGTTTTTAAGTTGGCATTATTAGGAAGTAAAATTAATAAAGGCTCCTTTACAACAAAAAGTCTTAAAAGTTGAGAGAATCGATTTCATTGCACCGGGTTTTATCCCATATGGTTCGGTCTCTTTCCGCAGGGCGGCCTACCGAAAGCGTCGCATAAAGCTCTCCGTAGCTCCAGCGACGACCCCCAGGAGTCTCCGAGAAAAATGCACTCTTGTACCGAAAAGCGTAGCCTGGAATCGAACCCACAAATTTCGGAGCGCGAGGCAGGCGGCTGGACCACATCACCACGGAGCCTCCCGAAGGATCCTTTAACACGTCTTAACTGATTAAGTGCTGAAGGATAATATATCGCCAAATGTGACCTCCCATTTGTACAGAAGGACGATATACCACCATCATAACAGGCATCTTGTTATTTTTTTTTTTCCAGAGCTCAGCGAGCGAAGATTTATATAATACTTGTTCATTTGATTGTGCACCATGTTTTTATAGTCCAATCAGCGCTCGGTGGTTCATATGGTCTGTGGACCATGGGGGAAAAGTGGTTATACAACCTGCCTCAAGCCCTGAACGTTGTGAATTGAATTCCAGGCTACGTCGTTCTGCTTACGACTGCAATTTTCTCGGAGACTCCTGGGGGTCGTCGCTGGAGCTACGGAGTTCGTGCCTTGTGCGACGCGTTCGGCAGGCCGCCCCAAGGAAAGAGCCCGAGCCATATGGGAGATAACCCGGTGCAATGAAGACGAGCTTCTTGCCTGTTACACCCTTTTTGGTATTCACAATGGCAGCGGCCGCCTTTACTTCCCAATAATTCTCTGTTAGCAGTGTTAGGCTGGGCCGACCTGTGAGCCCAGATTAGTGTATAAATCTGAATGCGGTCCAATTAGAATCGAACCCATGGCTATCGGACCTGCAGACGAGCATCTAGCCAATACAGCACCACGTTTCCCCATCATCATTATTCTTATTCTTAAATGTATTATCACAATAATCGCTTTAATTATGTAATCATAATGAATAACCGCACCATCACTATAATCATGCCGCCCTAGCTATTATTATAACTATTATTACCATCACCAACATCGTCTTTATTTGTCTTGATAAGATTACTACTATTATTATACATACCATTATTAAATAAATATTCATTTACTGCTGTGTTATCATCATTATATTATTCTTAATTGTATTATAACGATAGTCGCTCTAATTATATTATATAATCTTAACGAAGAACAGCACCATTATCATAATAATGCCTTCCTAGCTATTATTAACATTGCCATCACCATCATCGTCTTGATGTTTCTTGACAATATTGCTACTGTTATAATGCACGCCATTATCGAAACAATATTCTGTACTCTCATCACTATGTACCATGACGATAAGCGTGGGCGGTCATGTGGTTTGCCATCTCCCACGATCACTAGAATCTTGGATCAGGTCTGTGGTCTTGTCTCGATGATGTTAAGTGGCGATCTTTCTTTCCTCCCTTGCTCTATTCCAATGAATTTTGCCAGCTGTCACTATGTTTTACAATGTATTTCTTATCATAATGTGTCCGAAAATCGCGATTATCTACACCAGATTTATCGACTTAGTTTACGGTTTTCGTATGTTTCTTGTGGGGCTATTGGTGTGTCTGTGCGTGCATGGTACTCTTTGCATTTTCCGCCATAACTATTATTATTCTGCTGTTTGTCCATCAATAATTATGATGACCATTCATTTCATCCAGTGGGGTTGGAAGGTTGGCGCCGTGAATTCTAAGATGTCTGGTAAGGCCTATTTTGGCTCACAATGTTCCTTGAAAATGTGAGCAAAGAATGCTAGACGTTCCAGGAGGAGGATCTCCTACAGTGGATTATTTGTTTGTTTTTTTGTTAAGACTTATTTTCATAGTTCTTGCAGTCTGGTTTAGTTCACAAGTGACTACACCCTTGCGTAATGATGTCATTCATTCAGTAGCATGTCATTTGCAGAACCTCGCTCCCATAACAACCTTCCGGAAAATCTCTCGAATATAAGCAAGATGTCCCTCGTCCGATACACCCATCTGTATATCATCCGCCCCATCCTGCACCCATCTTCTCTTTGGCCTTCCTCTTCCTCTCTTCCCAGGCATAAACCCCTCCATTATTGTTCTTTCCAAACTTCCATGACGTTTTAAGTGACCAAAATATTTCAATTTTCTGTTTTATCGTCTTTAATAGCCAGCCTTCTTCAATATTCAGCTCTTGAAGTATGGATGCATTTGTTCTTTTCTTTACCCAAGATATTCTTAGAACGCGTTTATAATATTTATATTCAAAGGCATTTATGCGCTGTTCAGCTTGTTTAGTAAGTGTCCAGGTCTCACAGGCGTATGTTGCAATGGGAAAGATGCATACTCTTAAAAATCTAATTTTTGTAGTTCTGTCTGTCCCACTCCATAATTTATTCCGCCACACATTTCAATCTTTCGCAGCAGTCTCCTAAGTGTCGTGATGAATTCTACAAGCTTTTAGTGAGATGTTTAGGGTGTTTTTAAAGCGTTTCGTCTGGTCGCCTTGGGAGCGCAGCTCACCGTAAAAAATTCGTTTGGGGAGCCTATGATATGGCACGCGAGTCAAGTGACCAGCCCAGCGAATTTGACTCTTCATTAGTAGAGTGTGGATACTGGGCATGGACGCTCTTTCTAAGACTTCAGCGTCTGGGATCTTGTCTTGCCATTTAATCTTCAGTAACTTCCTAAGGCAGACAGTGTGGAAGTGGTTTAATTTCCTAGCGAGTCGCTAGTAAACAGTCCGGGTTTCACAAGCATATAGCAGTGTGGATAATACTACTACTTTGTAGACTTTCAGCTTATTCTTGTTCTAATCTCTACACGGCACCTTCCTTCAGAACGGTATTACTGTTCTGAGATGATTATACTAATTCGCTTGTTTAAGAATGTTTCCATTGACTTGTGTATGACATTGTGGTATTTAATTTTTCTTGCAGACAACCATAAGCTCTTCATTGTTACTATTTAATTCTAACCCTAGTTGTTCACAATGTACAATACTCATTTACTAAATGTTGCAGATCCTGTTAGTTTTCTTTAATAAATACTGCATCATCTACATATCTAATATTATTGGTGCTGTATCCTCCGATGGCGATTCCTCTCATATCCTCTAAATTTCTAATAATATGTTCACTATATACATATACAGAAAAATGTCTGCAGAGATTACGCATCCCTATCGCACAAATACATATAACATAACAAATGCAAAACAAAATGACACACACAACATTATAAATACACGGAACATAACAAATATATACACAATAACAAATACTTTCAAAATAACAAATACATGCAACACAACATATACATACAACATAACAAATGCATACAAAATAACAAATATATCAAAAATAATATATACACACACCATAACAAGTATATACAACATAAATACTCACTGCCGGATACGGATCGTAAGGAAGAGAACATCTATGCGCTTCTAGAGGTCTCTGGTACAGTCCCGGATGTGGGGCATGACCCATGTGCCCTCCTGGCTGGGGTCCATGACCCCCATCGTGAATGTCCCGTATGTACATCATCTCAAGCGAGGGCAGACAGCAAATTCCCTGAAGGCATCACTTAGATCGCTCATGTCGATACCTCGAAATTTGTGAAAACAAGCCAACGAGCATTTCTGTTTTAGTTCCCACTTGAAGAAGGCTACACAAAACTCTATGATATTTATACTCTAACCCTGGTTATAGGAGCCCTATATTCCATAAAACTCAGAGTCAGATGTTTAAGTCTTGGAATTTCCTATAGAATCTGTATGTCTGAGATTTAAATTCGCTATTTAATACACGACAAATGTTTTAGTTCCCTCTTGGAGAAGGCTACACAAAAGTTTTTGATATTTATTATTATAACACTGCATATAGAGACGCTATATTCAATTAAAAAAATTACAAAGTCAGATGATTGAGCAGTGGAATTTCCTATAGAATCTGTATGTCTGAGATTTAAAACCGTTAACTCTCGCAATGTTCAAACGGTTAATACACGTCAACTGTTAGTTGTTTGCACAAGTCCATGGAACGATATTTGCCAACACAGCAGTGGAAGGTTAATGTTTATGATGCCGACACATTTAATAGAGAAGAATGTTTATGTTCTTTTAATACAGTCTAAGCAATGGGTATTCTGTAAACATTCATATGAAAGGGCTGTGCTGATGATGATAAATATTTGATAAAAACGTTTGGTCTAATAATTCATCTTCCAACCCAGTCTGGGACTGACATTTGGCAACAATGAACAAGCAACATTTGGTAAAAAAAGAATTATTATATTCTCGAATACTCTTGAGAATAAATATATGTACATTTATTTAACTTAAATAGTACACTTTACTGTGTGATTACAGTGTTTTCCCTTCATAACACTCTAAAGAATCGATATATGTGTACAATTCGTTAATTTAAATGGTAAACTTTATTGTGTGATAGCATTAGCTGGAAGCTGTTTCTCCTTCATAAAACTCTAAAGAATCGACGTTTGTAGTGTTTGTTAAATTAAGTAGTAAACTTTACTGTTAAAACGTTGATTGGACAGTGTTTTCCCTTCATAACACTCTAAAGTATCGATATGCGTACAATTCGTAAACTTTAATAGTAAACGTTACTGGTATGACGTTGGTTGGACAATGTGCCTCCTTCAGAACACTGAAGAATCAAAATGTGTGCACACTGTTAACTTAAACAGTAAACTTTACTGTATAATAGCATATATTGGAGAGTGTTTTCCCTTCAAATACCACTACACCAGTGGGTCTCAACCTTTTTCGGCCGATGCACCCCTTTACCATATGTTCAGAACGTCACCCCCCCCTTTTTTCGTATTTCCTCCATATAACCCCCCCCCCCCTTACACAGTATACATAAAAATGGAAGCTACATTTAATAATACATACTAGAACAAGTCTGGACGTCTACATAAAACGTGATTTGCGGGTCTACTTACGTTATAAAACCAATTTCAGAAGGGCGAGAAGTACAGAAGAGTGCAGAAGTTTGGAGGGAAAAACAATATCAAGTAATCGGTTCTTGTATTAACACGATCTTGAAATAATCTAATACTCTTAATATCCCCCCCCCCCCACGGAAAACCTAAAAGTCCCCCGGGGGTGGGGGTGGGGGGGGGGTGGATTCCCCACCGGTTGAATAGTAATCGATAACGTTGCTTGAGAGTGTTTTCCCTTGACAACATTGTAAAGAATCGATGTGTGTACATTGGGTTTTGG
Organism: Cepaea hortensis; assembly: GCA_963921405.1. NCBI lineage: Eukaryota > Metazoa > Mollusca > Gastropoda > Stylommatophora > Helicidae > Cepaea > Cepaea hortensis. The sequence goes on along the minus strand of CAWUFQ010000271.1, from coordinate 21,024 downwards.
ACAGTCTCTCTGTGCGTTTTAAGGGAAGCTGAGTCACAACGACAACGTATCACAAGCATCAGAAAGAAGCAGTCATCGGTTTTATACCACATTATGAATAGACAAACACTGGAACATGTTGTGACAACCGGAACGATTTGCGGAAAGACAGATAGAGGAGAGAAGATTCTTGACAGTCTTACGTCATGACAACGAAGGGAGTCAACACACTAATTATTCCATGACGTCGGCGATGGCAATTTGAGGAGAGGCATGATCGCCACGCCAGCCGGCAAGACACTGGATGGTGTTGACACCGCGTTAATTTAAATATTAAACTTTACTGTGTGAAAACATTGGCATGATATTGTTGCTTACTTCTCCAGGGCACTTTAAGCAATCGATATTTCAATTAAAACGCGTTCATAAGGCAGTCAGTGTTAACGACGCAGAACTCTATTAAAATAAACCAAAGACAATCACTTATCTCGATGCCGAAGTATTTTAAACATAAAATAAAATGTTTACCTTGTTTACCTCCAGTGCCTAGATTTCAGACTACAAGTTACATTATGTAGTATTTATGAAACGATATTTACGTGTTATTTTCACGCACCATTTGAAACCATCACTTATGACGTCACGATACTTAGTTTACGCCGTACTTGACCCCTCTCCCTAAAAAATAACGCAGGGCGTGGCTGTTAACTACCCCGCTGGATTCTGGGTGAGGATTAGGTCAGAGGTTACGACGTGTACTTCTTGCTCAAGCAGACCAGGTTAATCTCTCAGCTGTGGCTGTTTGGATTTTTATAAAATAAGGAAAATAATGGTCAACAAGTAAAAACACCAAAGGCTCATCTAAAAGAACACCCACTGAAACAAGTAAAGAGCTTCAATTTCTTAGGAAGCATAATATCATCAAAGGCAAATCAGAAGACGTGACAGAAATAAGATGCAGTAAGGCAAACCAACTCGTTGGTCACATGGCATCAATACTCAAGAACAAACACGTATCAACAGATACTAAGAAAGCAGTCCACAACACAATCTTCCTACTAACTCTATGCCAATGCCAAACCCAAACAATGACAGAAAAGAAAGAAAAAAGAAAAATTACAACAACAAAAACGAGATTCCTGAGAAGAATACTTAATGAATCAAGAAGAGATAAAATCAGAAATAAAGAAATCAGGGCTTAATTTGGGTTATGGCAGCGCTAGTTTTTATCAGAATGCAGAAAGGTAAATTGTTTAGCCATATAACTAGATTACCAGCTAACAGAATACCTCAACAAGCAATGGTGTACAGACCAGAGGGAAGCAGAAGAAGAGGCCGGCCACGTAAACGATGGACAGGGGCATATCAGAGTTCTTGGGAATCTCGATACATGAAGCCCATAAACGGGATTCACCTCGACACTGCAAAGTACAAGATGAACTAGATGAAATGATGATGAGACAAGCTGCTATCCCGTTTAGAGAATATTTAAGTTAACTGCGTAACCTTTACAAGACGTCGTAGTCAACCATATAGTGTTTTGGCTGTTTGTGATTTCTTGGTAAGTTTACGTTCAGTAGTTTTCCATTGCTTTTTGAACGACCGGCACTCATACCATTGTAAGGAAACTAACGCGAGGCGGTTTGCTTCCAAATCGCCCACAGCTGCCCAATTGTATCTCGTAATCCCTTCGCCACAGAGCGAAGCATTTTGGACAACTATCACCTTCATATTTATATCCTATTTGGGGCTGATCCAGCCACATGGTTATTAATCAGAGCCAGTAATGGACCCTAATATAACTTCTCTTCTGAAGTTAGCTAGGTAGGCGTAATGGTGTAATGGGGAAAAAATGGAATGGTAAACTCCTGCCTACCCCCAAGTATTTTTAGTGGTTATTTACTCCCCAGGTAGCGAAATATGCCAGGCAAGAAATAGTGCCATAATTTATTTATGGCGTCTGTGTTTAATCATCATCATCATCACCATCATCATCATCATCATCATCATCATCATCATCCAGCACCTTGCCGGCTAGCCAGGGCGATCATGACTCCCCACAAATTACGATCTCCGACGTCATGGATCATTTGGTGTGTTGACTCCCTTCCGTGCTATAACACAAGACTGTCAAGAATCTTCTCACGCTGTCTTCTTCTATTTCTGTTTCCGTAAATCTTTCCGGTTATCACAACATATTACAATGTTTGTCTTCTCATAACGTGGCCAAAAACAATGTCTGTCTCTGTCTGATGTTTGTGATAAGTTGTCTATGCGACTCGGCTTCCATTAAAACGTCCTGATTGATAATTTTGGTTGTACAGTTAATTTGCATAATTCTTCTATAAAATCACATCTCCAAGGCTTCCATGGATTTTTTTGCAAGTTTACTAATTGTCCATGATTCGCAGCCGTATGTTAAAACTGGTTCTATGTAACATACAAGAACTCTTTTTTCTAACTTTGAATGACCGTGACGGTTTGCACAACACGTTTTTCATTTGATAGAAAGCAATTTTTGCTTGTCCTATTATGTTCTTTATCTCAGCGATGCATCTTCCATCTGATGTAATCCATGTCCCTAGATATCTGAATTTCTGCACTTGCCCCAAAATAATGTAGTCTTGGTAATAAACGTGCGAAACGGGTCTTATTTTAATCGTTAAAACAGAACATAATATATAAGCGAGATTCTAATAATAAAAACACTTAAAATCTCCCGAAAAACCTTCGGTAAATGCACTGTAAAATGATAAAATAACGCCTACTGTCTAATGACTTTCTTGATTATAACCTGATTTCAACTTGCATGAACCGCCAGGGACGATCTTACAACACTTGTCGCGTGATGCGCGTATAACAAGTATTTCACGACTGAAGTTACCTCCTAGAGGGGCGTCCAGGTCTGTTTGAGTTTGTCCAAGCCGCGAGGGTTTCATAAATCTGACAAACAAATCATCTCAGCGGTCAAAGAGCTAGCTAAAAGCCAAGGTAATCCCTCTGAACATCCCCAAATCCTGATGCGACGACCACAAGGTCCGCTGATATGTTGAAAAATGGCGGAGTTCCGTGGCGCTTTGATCAAGTTTAGACGGTTGCACAGTCAAACAAAATCAGGGCCTTTCTTGTGCAAATTCCGCACCAGTGCGAAAACATCAATAAGATGCAACCAGTACAGCGGGTGGCCCATGCACAAACAGGAACACTGCATTATAAACTTGCAGGAGATCGCGTGTCACTAGACGGAATGTTACAATAGCGTACTTCAAGTGTTTGGAATTCCTTCTGTTTTATTGACTTCTGCCTAAACGACCTTGTTGTTACAAGGAAGCGACAAGCATACACACGAAAACATATACATAAAAGCGAGCCTGCTCCCCCAGCTTTGAGTCTTTATCCCGTGGTAAAGTGTTCATTCTCCACATAATTTTTGAAAGAAGCCACAGATTCACACAAAAGAAGTACTGGACACGCCTGCAACATCGTAAGATATTATCTAATTGGATGTGAATTTAAGTAAATAAGGGCAACGGTTATAATTTAAATTTACAACGCTTCCATAGTTCTCCGGTTCCGTGGTGAAGGAGTCATGAAAGGAGTTCGCAATCCCGGATACCCGAGTTCGAAACACAGCTGTGGGCTATTTGGTCTTGCGTTGGTTTGTTTACGAAATGATATGGATGCCGGTCGTTCAGAAAGCAACGGCAAACTACTGAACGTAAACTTGCCAAGAGATCACCACAGCGAAAAATGCTGGTGTTGACTGCGACATCATGTAAAGGATAAGCAACTAACTTTACATAGTTCGTGCTTTGTGCGGCCTTTCAGCAGACCGACCTCCGGAAAGAGACCGGGCCATATGGGATAAACCCGGAGCAATGACGTCGAATCTTCATACCCTTTAAACCTTTTATTCACAAGAGTATCATATTCATAAAAATGAAAATATGGAAAGCAAACAACATCAGCTATCAATGTGCACATATCCTACAACATCCAAATATACACAACCATGCAAACAAATGAAGAAGCTAATAGGCGCTTTATTCGTCCCAACTCTGTGTTACCAATGGCAGACATGGACATTCTTAGAAACACACGGTCAAAAAATCACATCATGTAAGATAAGATGCATCGCCATGGCGAAGAAAGCTTTTTGCAAGATGAAAATCATACTGACCAATAAAAAAGATGGCGATTGTAACGAGAAAAAGACTGTTAATGTGCTACATACAACGTATACTTTTGTATGGATGTGAAGCGTGAACAATGAGCAGATAAGCTGAAAACATCTGATGGCTGTGGAAATATGGTTTATGAGGAAAATGCAAAGAATACCATGGGCAGGCAGAAAAACCAATGACCATGTCCTACAAGAAACAATTGAAAATCGAACACTGATTAGAGAAATTAGACTAGACAGTCAAAAAGCCTTCTCAAAAGCCTAATTTCTCTAATCATTAAAATTATCTAGTATGTAACAAACAGCCAATAACTTCCGAAACTGACTGCTATGTCATGTAAAAGGACATTACTAATGTGTAATCACCATGAAGAGGGTGACAACGGCAGAAGAAGAAAACACTGGACATCAAAGCGATAACAAAGACTGCCAGATGCAATCAGTTTAGGTAAATACAAAACGTACTATCCTACGGAAAATATTGCTAGAGGAAAAAGTAGAACTCAAACTCGGCCGAGATAGACGTCAATTTAAATTTCGTATTAAAATCGTATCAAAAGAACTAGGGAAAGGAGGATACTATACTGAAACATAATTAGAAGAGACAGAAAAAGCTCGAGATCCGTTGCAGCATGCCGAGGATGTAAAGACGTTAATTGGTCTGATCTGGTAGTGGTCTCTGGACAGCTGTGTCAGATTATTCATGTTGAATGTATACTGCCGTGGAATGCATTCTTGTGTTTGAAATATAGGGGTACAATTCCTAAGATAAAGTATGTTCTATAATTGCTTTAGTTGAGTTTGTGATAGATCTTAAACAATGTTCTTGTTAAATAGTTTCTTCTTCTTCTTCTTCGTCCCCAAATGTTTGTTTTCTGATTTGGACGTAATTGCTTTGTGCGTGTTTACAGCAGAGCTGCGATATTTGCACATTTCGCCCGACACGTTCGTGCTTTTTCTGGCAGTTTTGATTTGGTGTTAAACAGTTTTAATATCGTGTCATCATCATCATCATCATCATCATCATCATCATCATCATCATCATCATCATCATCATCATCATCATCATCATCGTTATCATCATTATCATTATCAATTGTAGGTGTCAATTGTCTAAGATAAAATGTGGTCAGTAGTTTTTTTAGTTGAACCTCTGCAAGATCTAAACCAACTTTGTTAAAAATTGTCTTCTTCTTCATTGCAAAATATTTGTTTCTTATACAGGTCTTCTACTAAGCTGAGTGCGTGGAGCTACACTGTAAGCTATGAATTTTGTGTGAAGGGCTTTTACATCTGTCCGCGGTTATTTGTAGCATGAGCTATATGTTCAGAAAAATGGCGTCCCTTCGATCGCTGAACTAACTGGGTTGCCTTATGCAGTAATGCGTGACTGCTGGTTTTCTAGTGACTGCCGCTTCCGTCAACAATGAATTGTATTTTTCGTGGAGGACATTTGTGTTGGCATTCTGATAGGACATTATGCATAGTATACCTATGGGTACTGTTGGTTTTTTGAGACTCATGTCTGTTCCACTTTTCACATAAAGCAGAGAGAAGCATTTGTGTGATGCTTTCCGCGTTGCGGAAAGAGACCGAGCCATATGGGATAAAACCCGGTCCAATGAAGTCGACCCTGTCGATTTTTAAGCGACCTTTTTCACTGGCACAGAAACCCAGCAAAATAGGGGGAGACTCTTTACCGGGAAGTTGGACCGCGATTAACCATGACTAACATGGGGTGGCACCTTGCAGTCTTGACAGACCAAAGTATGTGAGATGGAAAATTTGGCCAAAATTCCATCACAATGCCTGGGCAGAGCTTTAGAGAACATGTGGTGCTCAAACGACATGTTCCCTCTCTCGACCTTGCCTCGTTTGATCCAGAGGAATGGATAACCAATACGTCTGGAACAAGGTAGGCTGGAGACGCTGACGGCTCAGCGTCAAACCTCCGAGACCTCGCCTCCACGAGCAGGAGACGAGCGATGGCCAGAACCTAAACCCTTGGGATTTGACTTAGAGGCGTTCAGCCGAATCCCGCAGGTAAGGGTCGTATACGCGTCAGGACCACTGGTCGCGTACACCTGTCAAACGCAAGTGTCTGGACCTTGTAAGCGTGTACTACCGTCAGACTCCCCGCCTGACTCGTCCGGCTCCCGTGACCAACGAGAGTAGGCCCGCCGGAGATATTGCTCGTCTGCTGCGAGCAAAGTAGTGGTATTTCAATTGTGCTTGCGCTCCCACCTATGCTACACCCTTCATGTGTCTTCACAAAGTCGGACTAGAGTCAAGCTCAACAGGGTCTTCTTTCCCCGCTGATTCTACCAAGCACGTTCCCTTGGCTGTGGTTTCGCTAGATAGCAGATAGGGACAGTGGGAATCTCGTTAATCCATTCATGCGCGTCACTAAATAGATGACGTGGCATTTGGCTACCTTAAGAGAGTCATAGCTACTCCCGTCGTTTACCCGAGTTTGGTTGAATTACTAACATATGCTGACATTATTTAACCTGCAGTTTAAGGTCTCTCAAAACACAGGTGCATGTCAATGTAGTTGACAAGGAGCTGCGTTGATAGTGTCCTGAGCGCGGTCAGATGATATTTCGATGCCAGCGTTCGTCGTCCGCCAACAGAGGAAATGATTGGCCCCTATTTGTCCGTGCAATCATGCCTGCAAAATATGACATCCTTATCATATCACAGATCCGCACTAGGTTGCTGCTTCTGGAAATTTCTTTTTCTCAATATAAAATAAAATCGGAGCATAAATTCATGATTTTATTTAAACACTCCAACACCAACGTTAAATCTGTGTTCAGAGACTGTGGAAAGAACGCAGGCAATGAATTAATTACCTGGGGATACGTTTTGGTCGAAGCCTTGCTTATAATGAGCACATAGACCAGGTGATAACAAAGGCCAAGCGGGGTTAGGCTGCGATGCGGGTGATGGCAGCAGCAAACTGTGAGTAGCGCCACCTATGTCTTCTATGCGAGGGGCTGGTCATGTCTGTTTTTGAGTATGCGATGGCGATCCTGACTCTCAGCCGTAAGCAGATAGAAAGGATGGAAAGGATACAGAACGAAGCCATGCGCATTATTGTTGGATGTACAAGAGATACAGCATGTAGAGCGATACGCCACCTTCTTGATTTTCCAACCATTGAAGACAGAATACAAATTTGCAGAGCACGTGCCTACCTCAGAGTTAACGCAAACACACAACATCCACTGCATAGTGAAATTGGGAAGGTGAAGGGCAGCAGGTTAAAAAAAGGAAGGCGGCGGATGGGTCAAGCCGAAGACATACTTCAACAGGTACATGCACTTGAGGATTTAGAACCTGGGGAGGAGTGGGTACAAGTGCCAACATATTTCTGTACGACCTTTTCTGTTTGCATCCAACTAGATAGATATTGCAGACAAGAAAATCCGGCTGCTGTGGAGGCTGAAGTACAAGCGTTGATTTTCGAAAATTCGCTAGACGGTGATGCGTCATCTACACAGATGGGTCGGTCGTCTGACATGTGAGAAGCTCATGGGCCTTTACGGCGCAGGCCGGAGGGAGAATTGTGAAGGAGGACTCTGGTGCTTTTGTTGAGACCACAAGTATCCTGACTATGCAAGTCATGGCAGTAAGTAAAGCAATAACATGGCTCGAGACACAGACATTCACTAGAGCATGTTTCCTTAGCGATTCAATGAACATGCTCAAGAGGATAGAGATAGAGTGGATCCGAAGAGAGTGGTTGCTGTCTCGGCTAGCAAAGATTAGTTTCATCTTCATGCCAGGGCATGCGGGATTACAAGGAAATGAGCGGGCTGACAAGCTCGCAGATAACGCTACTGTGGAGGGCAGGCGCGCCATGGACCAGGCTGACATTCTGAATGCTCTACGAGAAGTAAGACTTTTGCGAGAACCAAGTGATGACTGCGAATCTACAACCATGGCCAGACTGCGAGAACAGCAAATTAAAATAGGTGTGGCCAAACAAGAACACTGCGCAGGAAGCCAAAGAAGATTGATAAACCAACACAGAACTGGTGTCGTTAGCTGCTACACGCTGCTGGATTTGCTGAGGAGGGGATCCAAGCACTTATGGACTGAATGGTTGGATGTGCAACGAGGATGATCTGTCGACTAACTAACTAACTAACTAAATTCATGATTTTGGGTTTAGGACACTGGCTTGTAGTAATATCTCATCTTGTAAACAAAGGAGCCACACACACAAAAAAAAAGCATGTTGCACGATTTATTCATGTCAGGCGATAAATCATGGACCATATTGTTTGTGGCTTGTGTGTTTCAATTCCCTAAGGGAATACATTGTTTTCAAATATCTTATTCTTATTATTCTTCTATCGCACTCAGGTCTGTACATTATCGTCTCCAATTAAATCACTAGTTATATTCTGGTTCATGACATTCTCTTAGTTATTGGTGGAATCAACTTGGCTGGTGATCTATGTCACAATACTGTATTCACTTAGTGAATTTAAACACAGATGCCACAAAAACATATTGCACGATTTATTGCCTGGAATATTTCGCTGCATCTCGTCAAGTGCATACTGCTGAATTATAAATCAAGTATTGTGAAAAAATGAAGGATTCTTTGGCAGGGTGTATTTTTAATGACTGTGCAGTGTTTGAAAATATTTTTGGTCGAAGTTTTTATTTACCTATTATGCTGCATGAACTTTACAGATGGTGAATGCAAGTGATGAAACTAGTTAATAAATTAACTGTTTTTTCATGGGGCCTCCAATTGTCCAAAAGTTTAGAAGTGCTATAAGTCACACTACTACACTGGTTGGATAACATAATTATAACTCTGTAGAGATCTAGAATGTTACTATTTTTATCCATATCGAAACACCCAGATATACCCATGCCCACTAAAAGATAGATAATAAAAAGCATGCTCACATACCACCAATGTCAAACTTGGACATTATTCAAATCACAAAATCAACAGCTGCGAGATGAGGTGCTTGGGGAGAGCTGCCAACTTAACTATCCGAGACCGAGTAAGAAATGATGATATCAGACAGACAGCGGGATCAACACCTTATGGCACATATATTAAAAGGAAAAAGATAAAATGGTTCAACCATCTCGTTAGAATGCAACACCAATCAACACCAGCGGTGGCGTTACATCAAAGAATATCTGATACAAGAACAAGAGGACATCCCAGAAGAAAATACATTGACGACATCAAAGACAATATTCCTCCTGCTATTCCTCCATGCAACCGTCTCAATCCACCCAGCATCATTTCTCTTGGTCGGCCTCTGCCTCTATTCCCCTCGATCTTTCCAGTCGTCACAATGTTCTCCAATGCCTCTCTTCTTACCATATGACCACAGACAGCTGTTTGTCTCTTTCTTATGGTTCCATATAATGTTCTAATTTCATTAGCCTCTCTCAGGCAATCGTCGTTAGTTACTCTGGCAGTCCAAGGAATTCGTAACACTGGTCTTAGGAACCACATCTTTGTTACTACCATGTTCTTCCTAATGTGTTCATTTACATTCTAAGATTCACTGCCATACAGCAAAACATATTCTATATAGCACTTTAGCACTCTTTTTCTTACATTCAATGATAGTGACTTATTGCATAAGATACTTTTCATTTTCTTAAATGCAGCTTTTGTTTGCCCTATTCTGCTCTTAATCTCTATTGTGTACTTAAATCTGATCTTATCACTGCCCCAAGGTATTTACAATTATCTACTAGGTTAAAACAATCACATGGCAAGACAATAGCCAGTACTATCCACCGGGCGCTAGAAAGTCAACTATTCCTCCCCACGAAGTTTAACGGTAAAAGTGGAAGATGATAATAATATCTTTACCGGAATGTAAACCGAAGGAGAAGAATATGTTGGTGACACAATGAAAGAAGTTAAAAGACGAATATCTATTGCTCTTCAAAAACTAAAACAACTGAATAAGTTGTGGAGTGGGACAGATAGAACTAACGAAAATTAGACTTTTAATAGCGTGCATCTTTCTCAATGCAACATACACCTGTAAGACCTAGACATTAACTAAACAAGTTGAACAGCGCATAAATGCCTTAGAATATAAATTTTATAGACGAGTTCTAAAATTATCTTGGATACATAAAAGAACAAATGCATCAATACTTCAAGAGCTGAATATTGATGAAGGCTGGCTATTAAAGACGATAAAACAAAGAAAAATGAAATATTTTGGTCACTTGAAACTTCACGAAAGTTTGGAGAAAACAATAATGGAGGGGTATATGCCTGGGAAGAGAGGAAGAAGAAGACCAAAGAGAAGATGGGTGCAGGATGTGGCAGATCTCCAGATGGATGTATCGGGTTCGTGACATCTTGCTTATGATCGAGAGGTTTTCCGGAAGGGTGTTAATGGAACGAGTTTCTGCAAAGAACATACTACTCAATGAATGAAAGACTTCAAGGAATGCTTGGAAAGGGAAGCAATGAAACAAACTACCAGGCTTGAAATATGGTGAATGACGAGTAAAAGGCAAGTACGATGAGGAGAGACTGGTCGAGTGGCTAAGAATACAGGGTTCTCCTTCGGGAGACCCGGGTTCGAATCCTCGCTATGGTGTGGATTTGTTTCTGTTGGGGACAAAAATAACGCCCTAACCTTTACAGCACAGTTCGCGGCGACTTCACTAGCCCGGCTGCCTTAAATCCTCATTGTCAAGACCCCCCCCCCCCCCTAATCCCCCCACCCCGTCCTACACCGCTAGGTATTAGAGACAGTAGATGACAGATGACAGTAAAGTACGATTAGAGAAAGATATAAAAACATAAAGACAAACAAACAGTGACGATACAAAGAACATAAATCGAACAAACAGGTTAGCAAGTAATAATACAATGAGATTAAAATAAATAAGTAAATAAATAAATAAAATCAAGAAATCAACCAAGTAATATTCTAACAGAACAGGAAGAACAAACTTAAAAACAATGAAAAACTAATGGAAAGACATAAATGTCAACACAATGTAGGAAATAAGAAGAACAGGCATGAAGAAAGACACATTAATAAGATAAAACCAGAGAACTAATAAAACAGGCATACAGACAGAAACAAAGGCCGAAATAAGTTAAGAAAGAAGACACACATAAAATAGAATGTATATACAGATTAATATAATCATCAAGGAGATAAATAAACAAACATGACAAACAAGTGAACACAATCATCGGATGCCGAGGTAGCGGGTTCAACCCCTACACTGGTCAGTTGGACTAAAATATTGACGTCTCGTCCTTAACATGTGGACGTAAATTACAAGTACCTCTAAAGTCGGAGTGGTTTCGCCAGATGGCAAGGGACACTGGTTATAGGGAAAGCTAACCCACACGCAACAATCAGTCCAGTACACTAAAAGTAGTAGCATGTATATGGACTACACTTGAGTTCAAAACCAGCAAACACAAAAAATAAATAAATATAAAGACTAAATAAATAAATAAATAAATAAATAAATAAATAAATAAAATACAATGATACTAAATGTATAAGATATCTAGATACAATTCCAACATAGTCGGGTGTAGGAAACAACTAGCACACTCACAAAGAAAACAAAGAAGAATCTGTACAGCTTATGCCCCATTGTTGTCTAGAGAATTTAATAAATGTGCCGAAAAACAATTGAGGCGTTCCTTCAAGAAGCAGATGAAAAACACACATTGTTAAGAGAAATGAACTGTATACAGTCAAGCTTTCTTGTTATAGTAAACAATCATAAGTCAAATAACAAACAAACACATCGGACCGTAATGTTGGTCTAGTATAGGACGAACATGTAAAGAAGAAACAAGTTTCGTTGATTCCATTTGTGTTACGCGTAATATACGTTAACATTTCTGTGTATAACGATTGAAACTGCTGTTCAGAATTAACGCAATGGGGAAAAGAAGCAGTCTGTCACGTGACCGCTGTGTTCGTACAATTTCCATCATCTTCGTCCCGCATCGATGGTCGTTAAGAATAATTTATTTCAATACGGAAAGAAATTAGAAATGAAAGAAAAAAGCAATAAATAAAATCAGAAAACAAAATATAATGAAAAGGCAAATTTAATTAAATAATTACATAAAGACAATACAAACAGAAAAGAAGGTTGGAGGGGTGGGGTAGGGAGAGAGAGAGAGAGAGAGAGAGAGAGAGAGAGAGAGAGAGAGAGAGAGAGAGAGAGAGAGAGAGAGAGAGAGAGAGAGAGAGAGAGAGAGAGAGAGAGAGAGAGAGAGAGAGAGAGAGAGAGAGAGAGAGAGAGAGAGAGAGAGAGAGAGAGAGTTTAGACAGTTACAAGATTTGTGAAAATTCAGAAGAAACAAACATTAAGTGAATGATGAAAGGAAATCGGAAAGACTAGAACGAACAAATAAACAAAACCCGACAGACCCAAAAAAAAAAAAATAATAATAATAATAACCGAAATTGGAAATTACGACAACATAAAAAATAAACACAATCGGGAAAAAAACACGAACAAATAAACAAAATTGGAAAGACAAACACGAACAAATAAACAAACTCGGAAAGACGGAAACAAACAACTAAACAATGAAAGGAAACTACATACGTTTTTGAAAAGAAACAAAAAAGAGAAAAACCCAAAGCGAAAAGAAGAAAGAGAAAGGAGAGAGAAACAAAAATTACGAAATCTTTAAGCATGAACAGAGTAATGTTATTACATTAACATTACCGCTATCTCGCGTCACAAGTAAAATAAATCAAGTCACAAGCCTGGAGTATCGTGTGCTTATGTAACAACCGAGGCTACAGGTGTACAGAGACCTTATCAAACATGTGGATATTGGGATAAAATAAAATTAACGTTTGGCAGTCAATAATTATTTATCAATGTGGATGTAGAAACAAAAGAAAAGACTGTTATAGAAGAAGAGGAGGAAGAATGAAAGAAAGAAAGAAAGAAAGAAAGAAAGAAAGAAAGAAAGAAAGAAAGACAGACAGACAGACAGACAGACAGACAGATTAAGAAACAAGGACATTTAAGAATAAATGAAGACATGATTAAAGAAAAATATAAATAAGTAGAAGTTAAAAAGATGACAACCAGACATAAGCAAATAAATAGTGAGGAATTGATTGTAAACATATGTATAGATTACAGAAAATAGGAATTATAATTCACACAAGTATTGAACAGATTGACAAATAGACAGATGTTAAAATAGGCACTGAGAAAGAAGGAAACAATGTAATCTAATAGTAAATTTAGGAAATAGACCAAAGAGAATATTCAAATGAACTCATATAAAGAAAACAGAAAAATCAGCACAATGAAGCAAAATAGTAAAACACGCACACAGAAAATTATATATACACATGCACATAATTATATGCACACAAATACATAACACACACACACACTTTTGTGATGTTAAAATAATAGATGTTTTCAACAATGTTAGCATAGATTTGAGTGTGTATGTGTGTGTGTATGTGTGTGTGTGTATGTATCACACACACACACACACACACACACACATACACACACAAGTACGCTAACACCACAAAGACGTCATAAGTAAAACAATTCAAGAAACGCGTCTGTGGTATTGCGTGGGAATGTCGCAACTGAGAAGTGAAATGTATGTCTGGGATATTGTATACAAGCTAAGTACAAACTAAAGTATAGCTCTGGCAGACAAGCAAGCTTTCACTTAGGTTGCGAAACAAAGACAAGTTAGATAGAAGAAAAGAAGGACGGGAGTGAAGACAAACGTGGAAATATAGTTAAAACAGGACTCATAAGAAGTTATGAAGACAAAACTAATGGTAACTGTAAAGAATTGAACTAAATAAACGAAGCCAGGATTAACCAATAAAATGGTAAAGATGGAAAACAGATATAGATCAAACAAAAACAATCATAAAGTGTTGAAAATAATCAAAATACGTTTAAGTAGTTAATGGATTGAAAGAATAATAGAAAGAATATAGACATAAAGAATATAGACAGAAAGAAATCAGGAAACAAGAACTATTAATAAAAGGAAAAAAAAAACAACAGACATGATGAGAAAGAACAGTACGAAATAACTACAGAAAGAACGAATGAAGATTGAAAAAAATAAAACACACTAATACACACCCACCAAAACACACAACGAAAAGAAAAGTAAAAACACAAAATATTTACATAAGTAGCAAAGAAAATTATAGCAATGGACGGAACAATTAACGATGTTAAGAAACTTTATGATAACATACACAGTTACACCAAGATTACACTAATAATAAGTTATTTTACCATCATTACCACCACGTCATAGATACAACAATTCAAGACACAAGTCTGGAGTCACTCTGGGTAAATGCGGCAACAGAGACGAGAAATGTAAAGCGACTCTCGTAATGTCTACAGGTTAGGATCAACTAAAGTACACCTTTGGCACAAGAGCAGTCTTTAAGTTACTTAACACAGACTAACCTCGGGAAAAGATGAACGTTGGAACGGGGTTTTCATTTATATATAACCTGGATTAGCCAAGCCTAGTCTGTGGGGAGAATCGACAGGTAGGCTGTAGGTGTTCAAGACTGGAGCTACGTGTGTTTCACGGATTTGGAACGAGTGGGGGGAAGACAATGGGAAAAGAGGTTGGAATGACGGAAGGTGGTGAGGAAAATGTAAGCTATTTTATATGGGAAGTGAAGGGAGTAGGTAAGGAAGATTGACGACAGGGAGGGAGTGTGTGTGTGTGTGTGTGTGTGTGTGTGTGAGAGAGAGAGAGAGAGAGAGAGAGAGAGAGAGAGAGAGAGAGAGAGACAGACAGACAGACAGACAGACAGACAGACAGACAGACAGACAGACAGACAGACAGACAGACATAGAGAGACCGAAAAAGACAGAGAGACAGAAAGATACAAAGTGACGAGAGAGAGAGAGAGAGAGAGAGAGAGAGAGAGAGAGAAGGACAGAGAGAAACAGAGAAACAGAGAGAGACAGAGATAAGTTGCCTAGTTCTTCCTTTTGTGTATTGTCGGAGCTAATCTTCCTATCTCGATTAAATAGGGTCCCCACAAATCCACGCTTGTATTGGATTGGTGCAAAACTACTGAAATTCAGGTCTTGGTCCGTCCCTGTTCTTTTTCCATAGACTGCTCTTTGAATACTGCTATCCTCTCGACGTCAGAATAGGATGTCCAAGAACGGTAAGGTGTCCTTATGTTCATGGTCTAAACTCAAGGAAACGTTCCTGTTAGTTTGGTTCTTGATGGAGTGGAATGATCCTCTTTGTTGTATGGTCTCTGTGATGAATAACCGGGGCGAATGAAATTCCCAATATATTGAAATGAGGAATTAAAGCAGCAATGAGCAGGACGTGACGATTCTCTCGGTGAGCCCAGCGCCAGGGCGCTATGTGTCGGCTCTGCAATTATGGAAGCCTCTGGGAGTCTCTGTGGCGAAGTGGTCAAGCCGTTTGACGTTTGACTCGTGAGCCGAAGGTTGTGGGTTCGATTCCGGGCCGCGTCCTTCGGTTTACGAGTTAAATGTTTCGGAGACTCCCATGGGTCGTCGCTAAAAGCTACGGAGTTCGTGCTTTGTGCGACGCTTTCCGTACTGCGGAAAGAGACCGAGCCATATGGAATAAAAACCCGGTGCAATGAAGTCGACCCTGTCGACTTTTAAGCGACTTTATTATGGAAGCCACCCTGGATGGCGGAAAATGCCATGGACTGTCCCTGCCTTCCTTTGAGGGATGACCGTTG
This sequence comes from Cepaea hortensis, assembly GCA_963921405.1. NCBI lineage: Eukaryota > Metazoa > Mollusca > Gastropoda > Stylommatophora > Helicidae > Cepaea > Cepaea hortensis. The sequence continues at coordinate 5,097 of CAWUFQ010000271.1, read as the reverse complement.
TCTTCGACCGTTCCAACTTGACCAGCTGGGAGGTGGATGGTACCACAAAAGTGAGAGTCTCCCAGGAATGCTAACCTGGCCAAAAATGCACGCTAAATGTCGGATGTGTTGGCCTAAGGGTTTCGACCCAAGGGTGCATAACGAGACACACCGCAATCACATCTGAAAAAACACTCCGGATGAACGCAAAGAAAAAGAAGATATGTAATCCACATACCGGCGGTATACACAGCGTAATTGCATATCCTTTACTGGACATGATAGTCAACTACAGCGTTTTTTTTTTTTTTTTGGCTGTTTGTGATTTCATGGCAAGTTTACGTTCAATAGTTTGGCACTGCCCACAGCTGTGTTTCGAACGCGGTATGCGGGGTTACGAATTACCTTCGCCACAGAGGCGGTATAAAGCAAGGTCCTTAATATTCCATGATCTTTGTTATTCTAAGCGCGCCATAAAGATGTTGCTAGAATAGGACCTAGAGGTATCACCATGGTCACTCCGTCTGTTTGGCGGTAAGATTTTTTAAATAAGATTGAATGTAATATTAGAGGTGCTCAGTTGTAGTAGTAGTTTCTCAAGTTTAGATGTTGGAAGACTGTTTATATTATAACCGCCAGGAATAGTAATCGGAGGTTATAATATAAATAGTCTATGCAGATAACACAGTAGTTGTGGTGAATGTTGCAAAGGATCTATAACAATTGTTCCACATTATAGTAACAGAGAATGCAAAGAAAGTACTCTCCTTGAATTTCAAGAAAACGGTAACAATGGTGATATCAAAGAAAAAGGTTACACCAAAATGTGAAATGGAAATAGGAGGGTATAATCTTAACCAAGTGAGAGATTAAAATATTAAGATTGTGCGAAACGAGATGGAAAGGAGCTGGTATTAAGATAGATGAGGATTTTAAGATGATTTATTCTGGGGAAGAAGAACGACAAAGAGGTGTTTAAATTATCTTGGATTGGCAAACATCAAATTATGTTAAAGGATACTGGGCTGTGTCAGACAGGGTTCTATTGGTTAAGTTAATCGGCAGATATTTTAACATAAACGTCATTCGAACACATGCCTCAACAGGAGAATCCAGTGAAGATAGTATAAAGGAATTTTATAATGATATAAAGTCTTCTTTGAAGATATGTATAAATTCAGAAATAAACATCAATTGTTTACTTCTATGCAAAAGTGGGAAATCAAGGTGATGGATGCACAGTAAGAAACCATGATTTCGGAGAGCGAAACGAAAGAATATACAGACTTGTAGAATGTGCAAAAGAGCATCAAATGATTGTAGGAAACACCTGGTTTAAACAACACCCTAGAAGATTATGGACATGGAGGGATCCTGACAGCAGGATTAGAAACCAGATAGATTACATTCTGATTGGCAGAAGGTTTCGAAACGCGTTAACAATCGCAAAAACAGTTCCGAATACTGGTTGTTATAGTGATCAAAGATTATTTACAGGCACATTAAAGCCAAGTATATAACATGAAACACTAAATATGATCATGATCCGTGTACATTGATAAATGACAAGGAAATACAAAATAAATTCAGCATTGAAGTACAGAACCGATTCGATATATTGTCTGATCTAGAGATCATATTTCAAGATGTAGTTGATCAATGGGAAAATGTTGAAGAGTTCAATCAGTTTGGCTGCAGAAGCAACTATTCCAAAATTAAAGAAGGTGGGTCGTAAGAAATGGATGACTGAAGAAATGTTACTAGTAATGGAAACAAGAAGACTCAATAAAAATAACTCTGACAAATATGGAAAAATTCACAGACAAGTCAGAACATTATGTAAGGAGACATAAGAGGCATGGCTTGAAAAATGTTGCATAGAAATTGAAAATCAACACAACAGTAAAAATACCAAGTTAATGCACAAAAGAATTCGGGAGCTTACTAATAAAGGAAAACTTACATCAGCATGCTGTCTAAAAACAAAAGATGACAAAATCATAATAGAAAAAGATCAGATTTTATATGTATGTTCAGATTATGTGAAAAACCTTTATGATGATAACTGAGATGAACAGTATGATATTCGAATTAATAATGAAGGACTATCAAGTTTGAATATGAAGTTTCAGAGTGTTCTTAACCATATGAAAACTGGCAAGACCCCCGGTTCAGATAACATAACAACAGAAATGATTAATACTTTAGAAGAATATGGAATAGATGAAATAGATGGAATAGTCACCAGACTGCTGAACGCTATATACGATACTGGAGTTATACCTCAAGAATTATGTAATACTATATTTATTGCAATCCCAAAGAAATCGAAACCTTTGAATGTGATCAAAACAATTTGTAATAAAGTAGGTCAATATCAGCCAATTAAGAGAGGTATGAGGCAGGGATGTGTAATGTTTCCAGATCGTGTTTCCCTATATAGTGAAAATAATTTCTGAAATGTAGAAGATATAAATGTAATCATCATTGGGGGGACGAAACTTCAATAATATTAAATATGCAGTATTGACTGCAGACAATGAGTAGGATCTACAACAATTAGTAGATGTGGAGTTTGTACACAGTGAGCAGCTAGGGTTAGAATTGTATTGTAAGAAGACACTGATTATGGTCGTCACTAGGACGAATGAAATACTATAACGCATTATACAAGTAAATGGGAATATTCTTAACCAAGTGAATCGGTACAATTATATCGATTGATTGATTGATTGATTTAGGAACCGACATCACAGCATTCGGGGCATTCTTATAAACGCTCCGTCCCCATCCTCAGAAGCCAGCTAAGAGTTCCAACCCCAATAGTACCAGTAGCAATCTGATTATATGTGCGTCTCGCCTTTACTCTAAGAGTTATATTGGAACAGTCAAAACATCTGATGGGAGATGCCTTGAAAAGATTAGAAGAAGTATTACCATGGCGAAAGTAGCTTTTGCAAGATGAAAACCATACTGACCAATAAAAAAAATGTGAATTGCAACGAGAAAAAGAGTGCTGAGGTGCTACATAGAAAATGCACTATTGTATGGATGTGAAGCTTGGACAATGAGCAAACAAGCTGAAAACCATCTGATGGCTGTTGGAATGTGGTTTCTGAGGAGAATGCAAAGAATGCCATGGACAGTCAGAAAAAAAAAAACAATGATCAAGTCCTACAAGAAATAAATGAAAATCTTACACTGATTAGAGAAATTAGAAGAAGACAGTCAAAAATGTTTTGAACATGTTATGAGAAGAAATAAAATGGAGAACTTGGTGACAACTGGCAAGATCGAGGGGAAGAGAACAAAAGGAAGACAAAGAAGTAAATACCTGGATGGCTTGACCACGTGGCATGGTCGATACAGGAACACTGAGCTGATCCACGACTCTGGTGGTCGAGTGAAATGGCGAAACATGACCGCCCACGCATTACCGGCATGGCACATAATGAATGGAATGGAAAATGTTAATCAATAGATATTGCCATCAATAAGATTCATCAAGAGATATCCTAACTGAGAAAATTCACTAAGAGACATAAACGCCTACGTCGATTGGCTTGGCACATTTTTTTTGGGCGCTCGCCCGCTTTGAACTCAAGCGTAGTCCACAAACACTATGTCTAGTAGCACTGGACTGAATTTTGGGCGTGGATGAGTTTCCCTATTACCAGTGTCCCTCGCCATCAGGTGAACCCACTCCGACTTCAGAGGTACTTGTAATTTACGTTCTCAAGTCAAGAACGAGAAGTTAACATTTTAGTTCAACTGACCGGTGTAGGGGTTGAACGCTCTACCTCAGCATCAGCGCACCGGATGTTTAAGAACAAGCGCTCTGATCCATTCGGCCAGCTGACCTCAGGGCACATGATGATAATAAATTTTGATAATAAGTTATGAAAATAAATGATGATAATAAATGATGATAATAAATGATGATAATAAATGATGATAATAAATGATGATAATAAATGATGATAATAAATGATGATAATAAATGATGATAATAAATGCCTTCTTCACTTCCGTTTTCTGTGAGAGGTCTTGGTTGCCTTCTCTTATCATGGCATTCGTCCAGTTTGTGATTCTAACCACATTTCTAAAACCTTTATTTTGTTCAATCTTGGCGTTTACGTTAACCATGTTTCTGCACAATACATTAACTGATTAATTGCCATGGGATTATAAGTCGTCTTATTCAAACTTCCCGTAACTGCCTTGGGCTTATAAATCAAACTAAAGGTTACATTTAGTTGCATGTCCTCCACGGGACGATGTCACCAAGTTCTCCATCCGTGCTGGCTTTTTTTTTCGAAAAAGATTTAGATGCCGATCATTCAGAAAGCAATGGCAAACGTAAAACTTGCCCAGGAAACACGAACAGCCAAAATGCTGGGGTTTGACGGCTACGTCTTGTGTAGACCATGCAACTTAATAGAATAGTTTACATATAAATACAGTATTTTTTTTTTTCCTTTTACAACCCTCTTTGATTTAATATTATAATAATATAATTAATATAATTGATAAAAATATATAATTAATATATTTTATATATTATATATCTATAAATAAAATAATATAATACAACATGTCTGCTACCATATTAACAACTTTTAGGTCATAACTGTACTTCCCATTTTCTGCCATCCATTTTTGTTTGGTCCAAACCTTCTTTGTGTTTGGCAATGAATCGATTAAGGAACAGCTTTTGATGTATCACGGAAACGCTACATCCGGGCATTGGGTCGAAGTTGCTCGACAATGAAACACATACAACCTCTGGAGTAAACCTACCAGCCTAGGCTTAGCCCTGTTCTTCATCTTTCGCCATTTATCCTTCATAGAGGAATGGACACTAAATCACCTCACTCCAAGCAATCCTAGCCTTAGCGATCCCATATAGCCCTCTCCATTCATTCATTCATTCATTCATTCATTCATTCATTCATTCAATAGCATGTCCTTGGCAGAACCTCGCTCCATAACAACCTTCCGGAAAACTTCTCGGTCATAAGCAAGATGCCCCGCATCCGATACACCCTTCTGGAGATCATCTGCCACATCCTGCACCCATATTCTCTTAGGCCTTCCTTTTCCTCTCTTCCCGGGCTC
>CAWUFQ010000270.1:0-64816 GCA_963921405.1 Cepaea hortensis | reverse complement strand
GTTTGCCATTGCAGAGCTTTACATAGGGTGAATACAAAACTTGAACCGGCGATATTGTCAAACACTGCACAGTCATTAACAATATACCATATGCATGTGCTGGCAGAAATGCAGAACAGTGGTCACCGAGCTATATTAAATATCACAGGGGTTTGGACAGTTCTGTGTGTCGCCTGTCGTCCCTGGGGGGAAGTGGACTCAACAAGCACTCAACTTTTTAAATTCCTTTTCCTCAGCTTGGGCTTCTGCCGGACCTTTGTGTACACACCCCCTTTCAGTCTTTGGATCACTAACTCTCTCACTTCCTTTCTCACATTCCTCCGAACATATCACACCAACACTGGCTTCGAACAAAATGATAAAACATTTAATGCAGAAAAGTGTCACGTGTGTGTGCAATGTATGTGTGTGGAGATATGTGGTGTAGTCTATCGTGAATGTGAGATATAATCAGGTAGTTCAAGATCAGAGTCAACTTTCATCATCGTGTTCTGCACATGCACAACTGCACAACATTCAAGATCAGAAGGAGCTCACCCGATGATGTGTCTCTCCGGCCGATTGTTGACTTCTTCCTGTATATCTTGGATAGTTTGGATGTCTGGTCACCAATGGGTGATTTGATTAGTTACCGTCCCTTAGGTCGACACAGACAGTGAACATGTATCTAATATAATCCAGTGATGAAAGAACACAACCACTGGTCCAATAACATCTCTACTAAACACTGCTGTCAGTCAATCTACGAAATGTTTCATGTCATTAGGGAAAAATGTTACTTAGTTATAGTCTTCCCCCTCTTATACTTCTTCTGGTAATTATCACAGTTAATAATTCCATTGTTGTTTGGAATACAGCCACTGACCAGTCTCTCTTCCTGCGATTCACTATCTGTACTCAAATGAAACCAGGAAGTGTTGGAAATTGTTTGAGGAACAGGGTTCAATTGTTGAGGTCAGTTAGCAATGCACCAGGGTACTGTCATTTTCCTCATCTCTGAGTGGTAGGTAAATTCTCTGTTCTAGTGGATCCTGTCGAAGAGAGAACACTCTGTGATAGCAACCCGATTCAGACCCATTATATGTGAGTGTAGGCCGAAGGCCGTACTCAGACTTTGATATCTAGATCCTCATAGAACCACTCTGGTATAAGACAGAGGAGTTCATCACATTACATGAGACGTGATAAGAACAGGAATGACCAAAGGGAAGCGAAAACACCCCAGTAGACACCCTACCGGAAAATCCCACCATTGACCTTCCCTTTATCCCTCCAACCACTTGCAATCTCCCTAAATATCATCCCACTACATTAGTCTTAACCCGCTGAGTTAAACAATATATTACTTGACCTATTTTAAGCTATGCATCAGCCTACTACTGCCGACGCTCCTATAATAAGTTCACATAACGCAACCGTACTACGCTCGATTCCTAATCTCTATCAAGTAGGTACCTTATGTAAATTCTTCCAAGTCAGAATCGAAATCATAACTTCACATTAAGGAAAAAATGTCCATCGCTGTTCACAACATTAGACACCGTGATTTCTTTTCATATTTTGAAATGGAACAACTCCACCATCCTTTTTGTTTCAAACCATCCTGCACACTGCTCCCAATTTAGTTATTTTTCAGACAGCCGAGAATGTTGTCTGAGTGACGTCACTGTCTTGGCCGGCAACCAAGTTAAGACGGCGTTTTCTCTCTCATCTTTAGATCCGGGTAAAACAACATGCCGACGAGTCTCCTTTGATCCTGGGGAAATCTCAAAGAATCCTGGCTGTGTTTGATTTGATGAAACACCCCCCCCCCCCCAACAAAAAAATTGCAGCGGCCTAGACCGACTGTCTCTGGCCTTCATCATTCTTGTCGGCTACCTCCAGTAATTCCGTGCCACTGTGATTGAAGGCGTGGTTCCAGGCATTGACCAGCATGAAGATGGACACAGGACATTGCAGACATATGGGTTGTAATGGCGAACGAGGCAGATGAACTGGCAAAGGACAGAGATCCCGTTCTGATGACCGTGGCGTGTGCGACGTTCTGCAAAATAACTGCTACATGATTTAGAGCTGTAGAAAACACTGTTTTCCGTTGTTGAGTTTGGTGTTGAAGAAGTATAGTTGACTAGATAACATACCAAATTTAGTAAGGGCTCTGGGAATTTCAGACTTCTTGCTAATATGATTACATGCTTGTGCAGGCGTGTCAACACGAGAATCCCAGGTGTTAGTCAATTATTCCCATTAACATATGAGCTCACATAAAAATACGTCACATGTCAGTAGCAGGACGCAACATATGAGCTCACATAAAAATTTAGGTGCATTCTTCTTCATTAAATGCTTCATGTGAGAAGTTATCTTCCATTCACAGGAGGTAATATTTATTATCATCATCATCAACATCATGATGGCTTCCTTATATCATTGGCATTACAATCATTATCATTCTTACATTATTATCATTGCATTACAGTTATCATCGTCATCATCATTGTATTACATTTGTCAGGACAGTAGACCATATGTGTTAACATGAGTGACATGAACTACAAAGTGGGATTTTGCTTAATGTACAAAACCAGATGCTTGTAGTGTGCGTAATGTATGATATGGTTTGTGTCATGCTTAGCTCACAAAACCAGATGATTATACGATAAGTGATATTTAATACAATGTGTTGTCATGCGTCGGAGTGTACTAAATTATTATTCAGTTTATGGGTTATGCCGAACAAGTTATCTGGTGATAGTCATTGCATTACACATCAAAGTTGCCGGCTATCCTGAGACTGACTGTTGGCCTATACTCCCTCTCTCTCAGCATGTAACTTCACTCACTCACACTCCTCATGCATCAGTCAAAATACCCATCTGTGCATGTGGGGTCAATTTACTCATCTCAGACATCATTCATATGCATGGATGATCATTCAGGAGTCATTCCTCAAACATCATTCATACTTGCATGTAAAGTAGGTAATTATACTTATGTGATTTTAAAATGTTTAACATCATTGATATCACAATGAAATATCTCCTTTCACAATCACTCATCAGACACATCATATCTGTAGGAATGACAAGTAGTATATGTCTGTGCTTTACACATGATAAATTCACAGATTTAACCACAATTACATTACATTAGAACCTCATTCTTCGTCAGAAATTATAATATTTTCATACTGATGGGTGGTATCAAATGATACATTCACAACTGTTTAACAATATTGAAACACAAATGACACAAGCATGCTTTTCAATGACATATACTTATGAGATCTTTAGGCATACTTATGAAATTCACCAAGGATTTAGCAAAATTAAATCCATGAGTCACCACATGCTTTCATCAAATACATACAATTTATGTGATACACTCAACCGCATTCATTCGTTATGAATCATAATCATTCTTGTATGGCGGTTGATTACGCACTATTATGTTGCACAAATATTATTATTCCACACGTTTGACAACCATGAAAATATATTTGCCTTACCACATGTGTGCTTTAACATCACACAAATTATGATACCTTTAGAACTCTTGTTGGTTCCCATGTGTTCATGAAATACAAGAAAACTATTTGTTTTTGTATTTTCTGAAATCTACTTGACTATACACATTACACTAATGTCTCTATCAGTGCTGGCAGAGGTAAACTAGTTTTAAATCTTAAGTTACTCACCAATCCTAAATCATTACTGAATGAGTTGACTACTTAAGAAATATGTACAACTTCAGTCTAATGCTTACATTAACTAAGTTGTTTAGCTAGGAGAAAATAAAACTCACTGTAGTTTTCTCCTAATGTACGGGTCCATAGTATGGGTTGAGAAATTAATTTAAGAACTTACCAAATGGTTTTACAATACTGACTTACCACTCTTCTTCTGTGAAAAAGACTCACAGACTAAACTAAAATTTAAAATAAATATTCTATTTACCATCATCCGAATAGGACGCTTCCAACACAAAGTTCAGGATCCAAGCCTCGAAAATGCGGCGAATAGCATGTAGTTTATTTCTTCTCCCACGTTGATTTAGTTTCAATATTGAGGTTGCTACAATTTTGCCATGCCGTCGGACCCGGCGGTCCCTACTTTTGTTGGGCTGACTATCAAACAGACAGCTTACACTGCTGTCATGACTTTTTATTTTAGTTTGTTGTGTTCCGGTGGTGACTTTACAATGGGTCGATGAAAATGTAGGATTTATTGCATCGAGGAACAAATTATCCCCGAGGCGGTGTCAAACTTTAATTGTCGATGGGAAATATTTACCGCGATGTTACGCTTATGAAAAATTATATTACAGGTGGGTGAGAAAATATGCTTGTTGGATGGGGATGTGTGTGGGAATGTGTGTGTGGATCAGGGACGTGTGGGTGGGCTGTGTGTGTGGATGGAGATGTGTGGGTGGGGATATGTGTTTTGGTGGGTGGGGGGTTGTAGTTGTTGGTGGATAAAAGACTGTGTGGGTGTGGGTGTGTTGATGTGTGGGTGTGTGTAGGTGGTGTGAAGGATGTGTGTATAGGTGGGGGATGTGTGTATGGGTGGGAGATATGTTTGTGCGTGGGGGATGTGTGTATGGGTGGGTTGGAGGTGTATGTGTGGTTGTGGGTGTGTGTGGGTGGGAGGTGTGTGTGTGGGTGGATGGGGAATGTGTTGGTGGGTGGGGAGATGGATGTATGGGTTGCGATGTGTGGGTGGAGAATGTGTGTGTTTAGATGGGAGTGTGTGGGTGGAGGATGTGTGGTTAAGGGATGTGTGGTTGGGGATGGGTGATTGGGGAGGGTGAGTGGAGGATGTGTGGGTGGGTGAGTGTGTGTAGATTGGGAGAAGAGTGGGGTGTGTGGATGGGTGTGACGAAACGGAGCTTTATCTGTCTGTTGTCGTCGGGATTCCGCACTATTTTGGCGCGTCATCGGGGACTTTCCCAGTTATAAATAGACTGAGGGAAGTCGATGGGAATTTTCCGTCTAGAATCGTCTCGAAACACCGGGATTTGACTGACCCGGGTTGCCGGGTGCTTCACCAAATTCCCGTGCAGAAAGATCTAGAAATTCTAGTGCGGAGAATGAATGTTTTCCGAGAAGTTGACTTTTCTCAAGGAGCACTCACTTCTCGTGCCCATGAGTTTGCACGTTGGGGAAATGCGGCTAGAATAGTCATTCACTTTCTGACTCTCGAGGAGAGAAGACGCAGGGCGTTGTTAAGCCAATTTGTACAGCGTCTATCCTCAACCAAGTTGCAGCTGACTGTTATCACATTGCGGCATGGTTGGCCAATGAACAGTTCTGATAGCTGACTGGAGTCTGGTTCAAACCATTCAGGTATTTACTTGGTTAATTAATTTAACTGTGTAATTGTTCACAAAAACGCAATCGTTCTGAGCTCATTAAATATGCGGTTGTCTTTGCATTGCTAATGAGAAATCGATCGATAACGTCGCTGAAAACTAGGCCGTGTGTTGCGTTTGTTTACAAACGTGTGTAGTTGAGTTATCGGCAAGAAATGTAGCCCTGTGATAGTGGCGATTTGTGTTCAACTTGTATTTACCATGTGGGGCAAATCGTTGCATATACTATGTTGCTGTTTTGTAATAGGACACAGTTAATAGTGTATGATATGAACCTAAACTTATGTCAGTCAGTTGCTGAAGCTAGAACTGTTGAATAGCAAGGTAAGTTGTTAGGTGGAGATTCAAACAGTAATGTGCTTAGCTACTAAGTAAAGAGAGAATATAGTGCGTAACCTAGGGGAATGATGTCACTATTGTGTAATAACGTAATAGTGAATTCATTGTGTGGAACGGTGGATTTCTGTGTGCAGGTAAGTCTTCATTGATGATGATATATATATATATATATATATATATATATATATATATATATATATATATATATATATATATATATATATATACTGAGTCATGATGTTTATATATTAGGTCATGTTATGTGATACTTCTTGGAGCGATACCGAACGCCGAGTGGGTCGACGCGTGATAACACTGCGTACCGTCGCGATGTCAACATGCGTTCTTAATTCTTGTCTTTACTGTCCTGTTCTTTCCTGCGTGCACAAGTGCGAGTCAGTACTCGTGTGATAGACGTATGGAAGGACAAAAGGAGGTTGCATGAGACACGGGGACATATGGGATATGGGAATTGAAAGCAAGTTATGAAAGTATGGTGCTGGCAGACCAGGCCAGCTATGAAGTTCGGTCCAGGCCAAGGCTAATCCACATGGAAGGGCAGAGCTGGAACATAACCCTTGGAACATGTGGGGGAACATGTTTTACCAAGAAGGCTTCTTGACTCTAGGGAAGAGTCTGATAAGAAGAGTTTTGCTATAGGGTGGGCAGGATGTCCCACCAGCAAAACGGTGTGTGTAAATACTTGATGTGATCATGTATTATTCCTATATCCCGAGGGATGGTACAGTGATCAGTATTATGTTTACTATTGAACATGTCCAATGTAAGGAACGAGTCCAGGGACTCTTCACCTTAATATTTAGTTCTGTTAATTTTAGAACTATGATAACGGATTACTATAGCTAGTGACGTTAGCGACAACTGGTAGATGATTAGGGTTAGGTGAGACATGCGATCAGACTCGTCATTCTGATTACTTACTCTGTTTGACGGGCTATTATTTGAGGCCAGCTGACATTGACAGAAACCCATGCTTTACTACTCTCAATATAGAGATAATGCTTTAGTTATTTGAATAACTATTGAGCCTGACTGAAGGTTGAATAGTCAGGGATAGGATGCATGTGGACCAATGTTTGGGCCAGAATACTCTCACCGATCGCTCTTCCATTCAGGAGTTGCCTGTTGAGGAACCAGTCTACTACAATTGTTGTTTGCCTGAAACCACTTCGTGTACCACAGCGAAGGGTAGAATTCCTTACTTACCACACCAGACTGATCCACAACATGTGAAAGGGTGAATCATCATGACTGAATGTTATCCAGTGATTCCAGGGCCCTGAATTGCACATGTGGGACGTGATCGTTTGTGTTGTTTTTCTGAATTAGCAGATGCTCTATTTCAGCAATGAAGGAGAGGTTCAGCAACCTGAGCAATCATGCTCAATGTTAATAGACAATAGACTATTTGTGATTGATGTAGCTAGATTAACCCAGTGAGGTGTATCAAGCTGTGGTAACCTCAGCTCTGGGAGCGCATCCAGTCCAAGCCTATTGTGGTTCCGCCTAAACGTTGGAAACTTGAAGCAAGATTGATCTATAAACTTGTGCGGTTCCTACGACAGCTTTAGTGGCAGGTCATGATGAGACCTACACCAGCTTCCGTATAGTAACTAATTCCAGGGTTATCAGGTCTAGCGGACAACTAATTATTGTCCTAACTGAACAGTGTTGCCTCCGGATGAAATACGTGCATGACTTAAATGGTGTACTTATAGAGTCTAGAAATTGAACTGTTTTCTTGTAGGACTCTAGTGAAGTATCAGCAGAACTATCTGATTACCCAACCAGGGGTATGAATGTACTACTATCTAGGGACCATTAGATTGGTCATTGGTTTATTACGCAACCAGGGGTACTTGTTACTATCTAGGGACCATTAGATTGGTCATTGGCTTATTACCCAACCAGGGGTACTCGCTACGACTTAGGGACCATTAGATTGGTCATTGGCTACAGACATTTAATCCAGTCAAGAGTAACTGGGGTCACCTCAAGGAGGAGGGTCTCCAAGCCAGGCTGTGTACAGAGAACTGTTTATTAACGTTAGCAGTGACTTATTAGGAAGTGATGAAGTTGCAGTTCGTCCAGTTGATTGAGGTCCAGGGGTAACTCTCTTGTGGTCGCTCCAAGCTCTGGGGACGGAGTGGTCTCCAAGGTTCTAGTCATCTCACTGGAAGGAAGCCGGGTGAGTGGCTGACCGACTGGACGGGACATCTGCATCCAATCTACTTCTCAGACTTGTGATGATTGAACCATATCTCTGATTCTGTCTCTACTCTATACTCTACTTGTGTAAATAGATTATTCTATCAGGATGTTCAATTCAGTTCTATATTCTCAAGGGTAGAATAAACTTTGTGTATGTTGACTTATGCTTTGTCCAATTATTGAGTGTGGTCTCGGACGATGCCTCAGTGTTCATTGTCCCAAGGGAGTAGGTAGTTAGTGGGGGTCTAGAATCTGGAGGGGCTTGTAGACATATTTAACTAATACGAGGTCAACAGCAGAGGAAACAGTGTATCTACCTGTCCAACCCCTGGGGTTAGAATACACGGGAGTGCTAGAGACACCTCGGGGGTGGTTAACTCTCACTATCCAAGGCAATCTTGTCACAGTGGGTGCGGGATGTGTGAGTGGGTGAGGGAGATTCTGTGGGTGGGGGCATGTGTGTAAATGGGGATTGCGGGTGGATGCGGCAAGTGTTTGTGGGTAGGTGCGGGATGTGTCGGTTGGCGGGGAGATATGTGTGTGGGTGGGGTGTGTGTGGTTGGGGGATGTGTGCTTGACTGTGTGGTTGGGGGTGTGTGGGTGGGTGGTGAAGGATAAGTGGGTGGGTGAGTTTGTGTGGGTTATGGGATGGGTGGGGAGATGTGTGTAGTATAACAGTAAGGGAGTTAGCATAGTAGTTAGAGAGTTAATGAATGCTGCGCATTCATTAACTAATGGGGAAATCATAGTTAGTGAACGTGTGAGCACAAATGGGTTTAAGTATCCAGGGGTTGCACACACGTCACTGGGGATTCAGCCATGAGAAGATCAACAAACATGTCTGCTTGTACATCGATAGCATGAAAATGTAATGGATTGACTCAATAAACCTTTTATACAATACAACGCGGAGTTTGTCATCTGTCTTGATGTCCACCACTAACGATCCACGGCTAGGCCATGTTCACACTGTGATATGACCTGATTTGGTGCCGTGACCAGGATTTCGGAATCGTGCTGTCGCGGCCACCACTGATCACAGAGGTCCTCAAATAAATCAAATTTGAATATAAAAGTCAACAGAAGTCATGGAAGGTTGTGCACTCTGGAGGAACAACTTACCTCGGATTTTCAAGTTTTTGTGATGGGGTTGATCGTTGTTAGAACCGCCACACAACACATAATGTTCCGAGTGGTGAAACAGAGCAGCCATCGTCAAGCTTGAATCCATTGTTGACCTGCTCGTTTTTGTCGAAACGTATGGATGTTCCAGATATGCTGCCGTGAAATCTGGTTTTGCTGGAACTGTCGAGTTAATCGTTATCGTCTGAACTACAGTGAAGGTGACCTTGGTAGTCTGAAGATAAAGTCCGGAATTCTTGGCCAACGCTTATAGGGAGCCGAATCAATCAATCAAGCAATCAATCAGTATTGTCTCGATAGTTGTAATTTCAAATCCAGACGAGCACAATCAGCGGCATGAAAACGACTAGAAGGCACCGACTTCGATTGAAGTGAGGAATCCAGAGGCTCTTCTTTTTCTGTTCCTGCGAGAGAAGAGGACAACTTTCAATTTTGTCGATTGGGCGTCATACTCTTTCAAGTTTGTCGATTGGGCGTCATACTCTTTCAAGTTTGTCGATTGGGCGTCATACTCTTTCAAGTTTGTCGATTGGGCGTCATACTCTTTCAAGTTTGTCGATTGGGCGTCATACTCTTTCAAGTTTGTCGATTGGAACATCTTCCGTCACCTTGTCGATTGGAACATCTTCCGTCATTTTGTCGATTGGAACATCTTCCGTCATTTTGTCGATTGGAACATCTTCCGTCATTTTGTCGATTGGAACATCTTCCGTCATTTTATCGATTGGAACATCTTCCGTCATTTTGTCGATTGGAACATCTTCCGTCATTTTGTCGATTGGAACATCTTCCGTCATTTTGTCGATTGGACCATACTTCATTTCTACCCATAGATATAGGACAGGTAGCGTCAGTTGGTAAACCCAGAACAAACGACAGAGCAGTATAGGTAATGAATAAGTTCAGATTAATTAACAACATACTCAATTGAACAGAATATTTCTTGCTGCTTGCTTTAAGATAATATTGTCTTAAAATATTAGTATACAATATTGGTGGATTATTGTATATTGGATTGTATAAATTTGTAATAGAAGCCCAGAGTCTCTCATTGGGTCAACATACTGAATAATTATGAACCACCTCCATAGAGAATTAGGACGCGTGACTGCATGGTTGCAGGAATTGAAAGTAGCGGTCGAGGAGGTTAATAATTTTGTAGAAAGGTTAAGAAGAAGAACAAATGGATTAGAGACCTATAGGTTTAATGTACAGTGCAACAGAGTAGGAGGGAATAACAGGAGACAGCCAGTAATTAATGGAGACAGAAGACAATACGATTCCACGTATAGATATCATAGTTACAAAAATGGACCTGAGAGAGACTGTTCTAGGAGTTGGCCATCCTATACAGTAAGCGCTAGAAAAAGACGTGACGAATGGTTTGAAAAAAGACAAAGACAATATCTAAACTCAGGTGTAAGAGACAGAGTTGAACCTGTAAATAAAATACAAACTAATCCTAAAATGGTTGCGAATGTGACTCGTGGACAGGAAAAGAAGACGACGGTATTAGTAAAAAAAAATAAACCGAGAGACACAGACGCAGGCAGGTAATACGATAGAAAATAGTACGCAGACTCAGGTAGATATTGTAGAGAAAAATACCCAAGTGCAACCGACTAAGAAAATAGTAAGGGGAACGCAGACTATTAAGACCTAGAAGTTGCAGCACCACCTCAAGTGAAATTTGATAAGGTTGCGCCAGTCAAAATTAAAGAGGATGTTCCGGCAGAACGTAAGCCGCCGTTAAAACCAAGAAACACCAGGATGAAAATTAGAAAAAAGTGCTGCGACTAGGACTGCGACCAGTCTATTAGTACATGTAGGAGATGACACGACAGAGGCATCAGACTTGTCAGAGTGGGACGTTAAATGTATTCCCGATCGGAGGGGTGGTCCTAGAAGTAAGAAAATTGGCAGGGGTGATAGTTCCAACTATAAGGATGTTGCTTCCTCCTCTACAGCATATAGTAAACAAGCTGGGAGAACAACTATAGTTAGTGATTACTCAGAAGACGAAATAGGATGGTATAACGTATATAGGACCTGTTTTGAAAATAGATACAGTAATGACGAGAACAGCAAGTAAACGTAGTAGAAAGAAGAATAGTAATAGAATTAGACAAATATCACAAAATTGTCCAACTACAGTGGATGACGGGAGAAAACTTATAGAATTTATGACCATGAGACCTGAATACTTCAGGGACAGTTCGACATTTAGCGATATGGAAAATGAGTGGTATGAAGAGAAACACACGCCAGTAATAGGAGACAATGAACTGTTTGACTTAGACACATTATATGGATAGTAGAGTTAAGTTTGAGCATAGTGAAGAAGAGAATTAGTTTAACTTGAGAGATGGGTGTTTTCCATTTTGATGGTGTTGCAGTAGGTAATATATGAACTTAGATGGTACGGTAGAAGGTGGAGGAAAATCGCAATAGGTGATATATACCCGGCAGGTAGTTGGTAGTTGAGTATTAGAAGAACGAGAGTAGAGTCATGTAAACAAGGCGAGGAGTAATAGATTGGTTGGTGCAGATATATAACTAGAGATTGATCTGAAGAGATGTAGATTCTTGGCCGAGTGGTGAAATATTAAGCGTGCTGAGAGTTACGTGGAGAGAAAAGATGGTGTTCATGAATACATAAGTGTATTGTCTTGCTTGTAGTAAGGAGAGAGTAGGTGATATGTGATGGATCTAGAACAAAATCGGGAGAGACGCATTGTCTGAGATAGATGAAGTGACTTAGAGAGTTTGAAAGAATGGTCGTGTTGTGTATTAGGTTGAGACGTCTGACATTTGAATTAACGTTTCGATCGTTGTTGTGGGGAAAAAGCAGATACAGTAGTGGGGGGCAGAGGTAAGATGAGACGAGCGTGCCTGATACGGAGGAAGGAAGAATATGAGAGAATACGAGGAAGTATGTAGCATTGCCTCAGTGGACTAAGTGTGTTGATGGTGATGGGTGGTGAGTAAAAGAGATATTTTGCTAGATTGTCTGTTGAAAGGATCCGAGGGATGACATAAATGTGGCTGCCAGAGATATATAGGTGTGGTATTGACTGTTGAGTAAGGTAATGTAAGGTGATGAACGTTATGTGTATGTGTATAAATAGCCAGATAAGGGTGAGATTGTTAAAAGGAGATGGTGAGAATATAGGTAAGTGATGCCAGTTGATGTGTGCAATGAGTAAGGAAACATGTTAGACAGGAATGAATGGTTACTCACGAGATTAGAGTGCGTGGCGGTTGTCTGAGAAATTCAGGAAATAGTGATTACGGAGATGGATTTAGAATAGTAAAATACTAGTACGGGAGAATGAGACACGTTAGTTGTGTTAGATGGACGAGATTTAGAAGAAAATATAAATATCGTCATGAGGTGGAAGTGTGATAGTCAAGAGATGATTAAGTGCAAGTGAGAAAATAAGTGGGCGTATAGAGAAATTGATGAAAGTAGGGATTGTTGGTTAGGAAGTGATATCGGGACTGATAAGAAATTCTAGATGTAAAAATGATAAAAATTGTCGATGTATGTTGATTGTTTCATTTCTTATGGTTGGTGATTGGATTGTGAAGGTCCTGTGGCAGTGATTTGGTGTTTCGTTGGTCGTTGTAGGAGGCAGATCTAGTGTTGTTCGGGGGAATTGTGTTGGAATAGGATTGCATGATGCAGAGAAGTGCGAAGAGGTGATTAGTATGTCTCGTTGGAGTGAGGATAGTTGTGAAGAGCTGTCTGTCTGTAAAGGAGGTAGAGATCATCGTTAGTTATACGCGCGCGCTTGCTGTTTCTGAATGGATAACGATAAGTGTGAGGAAGTTGTTGTGATAAGATATTAGAAATTGTGATGCGTCGGGTGCACGGGTAACTTAAAAGTATAATTAGTGGTTATTCAAGGGAAATAACTAGTTAGAAAGTGGGGATGCCGGGTTACAATTTCCCTTGGTAATTAGATGGGTTGTGGTGTGCTGAGATAGCCACACTACTTAGTATATTGAGCAAGTTGAGCTGTGGTTAACAGTAGTATTTGATAAGTAGTTCGAATACAGTGGTGTTGCTGTGAGGTGATTTGGTGAGAGATGGAGATTTATGAAGGGAGATGATCGATGGTTTGAGGAGTTGTAAACTTGGAACAGTGCGGAGATATATTCTTTGTGCTGAATAGATATAAGAAATGAATTGTTGTGGTACCCCTGCGTTTGGCGGGAGAGAAAATTGTTTTTTTTTTGTTTAGTGAGTTTGACATATGCTGAATATGTATTAAGATTTTTAAATATCTGCAAAATATTGATAAACTAGCTGACCCGGCCCGGCTTCGCCCAGGCCCTGGAGGGGATCTATCTATCTATCAGTCTGTCTGTCTGCTTGTTTGTCTGTTTGTCTGTCTGTCTGGCTGACCCGGCCCGGCTTCACCCAGTCCCTGGTGGGGAGTATCTCATTTAATTCATATAAGTAGTCATATAAGCTCTCCCGTTCCCGACTATCTGTCTGTCTGTCTATCTGTCTGTCTGTCTGTCTGACCGGGCCCGGCTTCACCCAGTCCCTGGTGGGGAGCATCTCATTTAATTCATATACGTAGTCATATAAGCTCTCCCGTTCCCGACTATCTGTTTGTCTGTCTGTCTGTCTGTCCCGGCCCGGCTTCACCCAGTCCCTGGTGGGGAGCATGTCATTTATTTCATATAAGTAGTCAAATAAGCTTCCGTTCCCGACTATCTGTCTATCTATCTGACCGGCGTGGTTTCGCCCAGCTCTTGGCGCACAGTGCTTGCTTGCTTGCTTGTGTTCACTGGCTTGAGCTCCAACGCAAAGTCCTGTATGTCGGATGAAGACATCCTGTTGTCCAGCATCAGTGCGATATCATACAGGACCTGAGTTTTGCGTGAGTATCCGTTGTCCCATGTCTGGCTTATTGGTGTGCAGACTGGTGGTTCCTCGCCGTACAGGCAGACACTCTCCGACTTCGGAGGAATCGGCGATCCTACTGACTTCAGCCAGGACCCCGAAGGCACTGCCCAGGACGCTCGGCGAGGACGCGTCAATAGGTCTTGGCCAGTATATAACCCGGCCCTGGTGCCTTGGAAACACCTCTGCGTCCCTTGGTGCACAGTAACTTAAAAGAATGTCCTTCCACACACCATTCAATGAAAACTGTAGAAAAAGATGGGTTACAATGTTATGCATTATGCATTATTTTTATGAAAACTTTGAAAATGCCTTAAAGATTATATCATTATTTAATATAACTCATATGCCTGAAAATAACTATAGACAAAAAGTTTAACAATAGTGCAAGTAAGTCCAACAATATGACTATAAAGTATATAGAAATGTTATTAAAAGTTATGCCCCTTGAAATAACTTTTCTAGAGTGAAGTCCCCCTGCTATATAGACATTATATAATGAAAATGGAAAAGTAAATGTTATTAAATAAGTCGAAGATTTTACATTAAGAAATTATTATAGTCGGTTGTCAATGAATGAAAGGAAGGCGTGTAGAAAATTTCATCACAATCGGATGTACCGTTATCGAACGCATCCAATACCCACAAACCCACAAACAAACAAACATACACTCTGTTTTATAGATATAGATGACTTGTGTTCATTATAGTATATAGATTGTTATATCATTGTTAGTCCATATAAACGACTAATGATGTAGAGCATTTTGAATGTTGTAAAACATGATTATTATTTGCTTATATTGTGTGGGGATATGTGTATACATATTTAAAACTAGGGGGGTGATGTTGTTTTGTTTTGATTGTCTTGACTCCAATTATGAATTGAATTTGCATATTAATTTGTTGCCGAACCGTTCAAGAATCCAGTGGCGCCCACTCCATGACCACGAGCAGCATGACGATGGAGGTGATGGCAGTTACACAGGCTTTCATATGGCTGGAATCACAGCATTATACCAACGTGTGTGTACTAAGTGATTCAATGAGCATGATTCAGAAGGTCGAAGCTGGATCTGTACGTAGACAGTGGACTGAGTCGCTGCGGAAGTCTGTTGTCCGCAAAGTCACCTTCATCTTCGTCCCGGGACATGCGGGAGTCGAGGGAAATGAACGAGCTGATAAATTGGCTGGCTCTGCACCCCCTGTAGATGGCCAGCCCATGGATCGTGCCGATGTTATTAACGCCCTTAAAGATATGGCGAGAACAGAGGATTTTGACGCCAGTGATTCCACATCGCTTTGCAGGATGAAAGACCTGGGAGTAAGAATCGGCACAGCCAGACGCGAGAGGTACATCGGGAAAACAAAGCGCCTCGTCAACCAACACAGAACTGGCACTATTAGCCACCGGACGCTGATGCATATGCTGGGGGGAGGATCTGAGCACCTATGGACATGTCCGGAGTGCAACGAAGATACCCCAACTGATAACTAACTAACTAACTAACTAACTAATTAATTTGTTGGTTTAAGGATTTTTACCGCTTAAGTTACCTTGACCATGTTTAAAATTTGTTTTTGACTTTCAGTTCTGGGGCATTTTAATATAGACTGGTCCATATTAAAAACACTTCCAGGGAAATTCTAGAGTTGATTTACGTTCAGAAAATAAAGAGAAATTAAGTGATGATTTTCACGGGAAAGAGAGAGTCACAGGGAGTAAGTGCCCTGCATGCCCACGTTTGATTAATTCAATGGACAAAGAGACACGGGAAATGGAGTGAGAAACTCAGTGCACAAAAAGGGGAGAAAAAGTGGTTATGTAGATATTATGATTTATTATTATTTTGTTGTTAAATTTTTGGGTTGTTACCAGTTAATCACTATTAAGTTGGTAAGAGGACAGGGGTCAGTTAAGTAGAGCTGCGTTAAGACAGCGTTATATGGAGATGGGAGTTGAAATAAGAGGTGCACAAGTCAGTGTTATAGATTTCACTTTGTAGAGTGATCATACTGCGGATATCAGTACAATGAAGTAAGGGGAAGTAAATCATGCTAAATACTGGTAGAGAACATGGACTAAATGCCATGAGGGTTGCGGGAGAATAAGGAAGGTCCGTAAAATATGGACTAAAGTTGATAATGGGGCTGGACGTTTACAGACATGAGTTCAGTGGTGGTGTTTTTGCTGCTGTGGGTTACGGCATGAATTATGAATTGAGAGGTGGGAGATTTTAGAGAGGCATGGTGTTCAATGGCTTTGGCATGATGTTAATGTTTATCCCTTTGGGTGTTATAAGCTTCAGAGATAGGATGAAGAAGCTGGTAATAAGTGGGTTGCTGGAGTAGTGTATATAATGGTCAGATTACGTGAATATTTATGATGTTGTGGTGATTAGTGAAGTAACTCAGTATATAGTAGAGGAAGTAACGGAGGTTGTCAGCAACAATTGATAATTACATGGGGGTTGGAAAGAGTTAAACCGTTAAAAATGGTTTGGGGGATTGAATTAGGGACTGCATTAGACGGTTCGTAGTGTAAATACATGGATTTAAAGCCATGGATGAGGGGAATGACGGGCGATACTGGATAAATGGGGATTGAAATAGGAGCTGGGTTGAACAGCGTTTAATGGGAGAATATGGGGGGAATGCCAGGTTGAATTTTGGCATTTAAATAAGTGTACTCTGGAGGTTTTGAAGGAATGATTGAACTTGACGAAGTTGTAGTTTTGGATTAACATAACTGTGGCGAAACGCCAATGGCTCATGTCCTCATGCCTTCTTTTAGTTTGGGTAAACAGGGGGAAACAGCTGTCGGGAGCTCTCAGTTCTCTTGTTCGCTCAATCTCCATGAAAGATAGTTCTTTGGGTTACTTTCATAACACGATCTTTTCATAGAGCGATTAGATATAGGTCTTTTCTTTCGGGTAGACCCGATGGAGCGCCTTGCGCCAAATGCGCACTGGTGCGGCTTCTGGAGAATTCATGTCCGTTTCTACTGATCGCTACCTACTGCCTAATGTCAAGAGTCCAAGTTAAAGATTGAGACATTTTTAAAGGCAGAATACTGATGGGCTATGAAAGGTAATCTTAGGTGGTAATTAGTTTTGCACTTATAAATCTCTATTGTCTTAACGACTGAGATGATATGGCGAAACGGCAGTCTTGCCATATTGGGAGGGGGTGACCGTTAGCCAATCTGGCTAAGTGTCTTAATCTTGGCATGGCAAGGGAACAAATCTGAACAATAAATATTTCCCAAATGATATCGCTTGTTCTTGGCAGCCGATAGACGAGTGCTATCTTTCTTCCTACGGCTTACCTCTACTTAGTAGCATCTCTCATTTGAATATAAGCACATTAGATAGCTACGGTGTGCCGGAAGGAGGGAAGGGCTCCTTGGGGATGGGTTCCACCAATCTATGATCTATCTTCTTGAGCCGGAAGAGGCTATCCCCGGTGCTATCTCTTTCGTCTTTTAGTCGATAGGATGATGTGGGGAATATAAATAAACTTCTTTATCTCATTGAGAGAACATGCATTCCTCTGAATCTACGTGTTAGGTGAGGCACTGCCGGTACATTGCGGCGACAGCTCAGACAAGAGCAGCGGCCGGAAGGGGTAGTATCTTCTTTCCTATTCTTGCTGGGAATGGGGAACTACACTGCGTGCCATACAACCCCACCACTATAATATTAGTTAAGGGGGAGAAACACACAGATTACTGGGCACACCACACCACAAGATCTTTGTCGTGAGAAAGGCATGGTTTGCAAGGGAGAGAGAAGCTGGGAAACGAATGTGCCCAATAATAATAAAGGCAGGGTATGAGTGTGGAGAGTGAGTCTTGTATGCCACAGGGTGCATAGGGTAGCCGACAGGACGTCTACAAGTTGGAGGTCTATGCAAGCCAGGACGTAGCCAATCCAGGGGCTACCTGACATGTCAGACGCATTCAAGCAAGCCACTTATATACTGGTCTTGGTAAGCCAAAATGCATAACTAATGTAATGACTGAGGCCCAATTGGACCTCAGGATTGTGGTGCATGAGTCAGCTTGATCCCTCACTAGAATTTTATTATCTACAGGGTCCTTCTTTTGAAGTCTTCTCATCGACTTAAGGTCGAGTGTTTACCGTAAAGTGTGGTGAAAGACTCGACAGGGCTTCTATGCCAAAAGTTATAAGTACCTGATGAAGCCAGGGCAAGTCAGTGGACATATCAGGTATATTGTTTCTAATGTCAATCGAGAAGCATTAACAAAATTAAACGAGTGCAGCAACGACAACTCAAGTCTTCTCATCGACTTAAGCTCGAGTGTTTGCTGAGGATGCTGTTTGGACCTACGCCAATTCCCATCCTTGTCCGAGACAGCGAAAGACTCTGACTCATTCCCTATACACAATCTGGTCTCAGGACTTTGGTTCCCAACCTAAATTGTGCCAAGTATCCCATGGCATTTTCCCAGACCAGATGAATGAATATATCGTGTTGGCCTAAGAAACTTGGAAGCTGTTGTTCGAACAACCGACGCTGGATAGAGAGACTGGAAACTTTGCCCGGTGAGGCAGTTGTGAAATACCAGGACAATTTAGAGCTTTGTGATCTATGAACTTCAGAGTTTTCTGGCTTCCTATCTGGACTAGAGTTATCTCATCAGTTTTTGTTTTTCTAGATGTTTATAGGTTTATCTGTCTTGGTGTTCTTCTGTGTTGTCTTTATTACGGTATTAAATACTAATTATAGTTACTGAGACGATCGTCATATTACGTTTGTGTCAGCCAGAAATACACTGCAGGAAATAACCCTGAGGTCGAAAAAGAGAGTGACAGTAAGTCCGGGGAACGGATGAGGGTTGGCAGCAAAGACCTATCCCCAGCCAGGGCAAAAGAATAAGTTTGAAATATTGTGACGGGACATTATGGGACCCTCCCCATAGCTTGTTACAATAACTTTTTGATAACAAAAATTATTATTGACGGCAATGAAGATAAAATTTGAGAACTTTATTTTATAAAGTTTTGAGAATGCATGGGAAGAGAAATGTGATTACTTCTTACTATTTTCTTACTTTCTAACTTTCTTAGGTGCGCACCAAACCAATGTAAACTAAACTTTTTTCTGTCTATCCTGGAATAGTGAGAATGTGAGTAAGAGAGAAAAAGATAAGGAAAATATCTTCAATTTTTGTCAATCATAATTTAGATGGACACTTTAAAAGCGGTTCGCTTATAGAGAGTTTTGTAGAGTGTTTTTGTGGAGAATTTTATAGAGAATTTTGTAGAGAGTTTTGTATTATTGACATTGTATAAAGTATGTCTCTGGTTAGCGTTTGGCTATGATGAGATAGGAGGGTGAGATTTGAATTAGGAAATATATGTGAGGGATTGTTGGGCAGATGTGGTACAGAACATGAAATATTTCAGTAGAGTTAAGTGTTTAAGGGTTGGGGTTGAGACTTTTCCAGAGAAAAAGTCTTCTTGAAGAAGGGGAGGTATACAACAGTAAGGGAGTTAACTTAGTAGTCAGAGAGTTAATGAATGCTGCGCATTCATTAACTAATGGGGAAATCATAGTTAGTGAACGTGTGAGCACAAATGGGTTTAAGTATCCAGGGGTTGCACACACGTCACTGGGGATTCAGCCATGAGAAGATCAACAAACATGTCTGCTTGTACATCGATAGCATGAAAATGTAATGGATTGACTCAATAAACCTTTTATACAATACAACGCGGAGTTTGTCATCTGTCTTGATGTCAACCACTAACGATCCACGGCTAGGCCATGATCACACTGTGATAGTAGATGGGGGAATGTGTCTGGGTGGTGAATGTGTGGGTAGGGGATGGGTGGGTTGGTGTATGTATGTGTGTCTGTGTTGTGTGTGGGTGGGTGGGTGGGGGAATGTGTGTGTGGGTGGATGTGTGTGGGTGTGGGATGGGTTGATGTGTGGGGGAATGTATGTGTGCCTGGGGGTGTGTGTTTTGGTGGGTAGGTGATGTGTGTGTGGGGATGTATGGTGGTGGGGGATGTGTCTCATAACATGGTAATATGCATTGTTTATGTTTATAACATTCATTTGACAATATTGTTTTCTTATGTGAATGTATCATGCACTATTGATGAACGAAAGATGAGTGATTGGAAGGACCGAATGTAAGACGGGCCTATGTGCCTAATTTTCTACCCTTTGAAACTAAAGTTCGGTCGTTCGTCCGTTCGTTCGTTCAATGTTATGTCTCCCGATGGTTATTTCTCTCATAGCCTCTAAATTTCTAAAAATATGTTTACTGTATAAGGAAAAATATCTGGAGATAATATACTTCCCTGTCAAACACCCCTCCTAATAGGCTGATATTGACCTACTTCATTATCAATCTTTTTGACAGCTTGTTGTTTCCAATATATGCTTATACAAGTCTAAGGTCTTTCCCATCAATCTGTACATTTGCAAGCATCTTCATCATGTTGACATGTTTTAATTTATCGAAAGCCTTTGTGCAGTCAATAAAGCAAAAACGTAGGTCTTTGTCTACATCTATAGAAAGCTCAATTAATCATTCATCAGTATTCATCAGCAGTAACATCAAGTTCCCTCTTGTCATCATATGTTGGCTATAATGAGTCAATGGTATATTTAATAGTACGCATGCATGTCTTATATTGTGACCAAACCAAGACTATCTACATTTTGTTTAATTTTCAGTGGTTTGCTAAATGTGTCTATGTGATCTCTTTTCTGTCCAGTTCACTCTTTACAACCTTTTCATTTTGAGTATATGGTTTCATAACCATATAGTGCTACGGACCAGATGTGCGTAATGGTTATTTTTTTTTCTCCAGCTCATTATTTATGTTATTTGATGTTAGAAATCTTTGTTTTTGCACTGCATGCTCTTTATGTTACTGCTTTCCTAGCTCTTAACTCAGAAAGCATGCTGAGGAGGGTGAGAACAGGCAAGCTTCGTGCAGAGTGGCTTGCATCGCTTCGGAGGTAACGGGTAGCAAGCATGTCAGAGTCCACAGTACGGCAGTGATGCAGTGACATCGTTACGCCGCCAGGTGAATGGTAGTCACCTGCCTGCGAAGTTGCCGGCTGGCGAGACGGCCAGCGGTCACACCAAGGACGCACGCATGTCTCGTGAAGCCACCTCAGGTGAGGAGGCGAGTTCCAAACGATAGGGAGACAGCTCTGGGACGTGGACTGAACAGGACGCATGTTGCGAGAAAGGTTTCTGTGGCCGAATGTCGAGTGCCTGGACATCTTGAGAGTCAGACTGTGTGCTGTATGGTGGATGTAAGTGTATTGAAGTATCCAGTATATATTGTTGTGATCATCGTACTGTATATGATCTGTAATTAAATCCGTTGAACGTTGTGTCGTTGAGTCTTGAGTCAAATCACGTTGTACTTGTACTGTCCCACATGTGTTAGGTAGCGAGCCAGGTGTAAGACCCTGACATGTGTGGACGTGGGGGCTATCGTCCAGCTTTGAAATGAACGTATTTATGTGATAAATGGTTAGAACTAGAGGTTGTGAACTTAGAATTTTTGTTAAAATTGTTTGTACATGTAAAAGTGATCATGGAAAGCTCATTTTGAATTATTGCTACATTGTTTAAACATGGAGACTAGTTGTAAACGTACAGTGCATTCATATTGTTTGATCGTGTAAACGTGTAAAACATTCGTGATTGTCAAATTTTTGTCACCGTTTTGACCTTGTCGACATTGTGATCTTGTCGCCATTGTGACCTTGTCGCCATCTTGTAAACTTGATGTCTATGTCCTTACTGAATGTCATCTTGATGTAAGTGATGTGTCATCAATGTTAGAGCGTGTTGAGATACATTTAGATTGTCTTTGTGAGTTGAGTTTGTGGAAAGCAGAAAGGTTTTGAAAGAAAGTGACTTGTGTTGAAAAAAAAAAATTGTTGACAGACAAACTTACGACATACAATTACACGCAACGCCATACAAACCTACTCAATACTTAGTGACAAGCAGGCACACACCAACAAATAGACGCTAATTTATTTCCTCCAAAACAAAGCAGGTTTTTTCCGTACCATCCGAAACCGTGCGCGTAGAGGTCATTTGTGATTCGAAGTGACGACCCTACAGTTTCCTAGCCCGATTTCCAACCATTCTTCACCGCATCCAGGGCACTTGAGTATATTTTTCTTTCCATTTACTTTAAGGATGCAATTTTAGGCACAGATTGCATAAAGGAAAATTGTAAATTGTTTATTGTACTAACCACTTATAACTAGTATTACATTGACATTTTTCATCATGTCTTCATTATTTGATTTCATTGATATGGGGTTAAAGTTGAAGTTAACAGGTGATGAGTTAACAAAATGGAGTGAGAACAAATACGCTGAATACCTACTAGTACAGGAGAAAGCTAATGAACGCGATGAAAGAGCAGCTGAAAGGGCTGCAAAGACAAAGCAATCCGAATTAGAACTGGCTGCAAAGACAAAGCAAGCTGAGATAGATAGTGAACTCAAGAAAGCAGAAATAGCAGCTCAGAGTAAGAGAGAAGAACTGGAGTTGCAATTAAAAATAAAACAACTCGATACTGAGACTGCTATCAATAAAGAGTATAAGAAATCTGAGAGACTGGAGAAAGAAAACCAGTACAAGAAATATCAGGGTATTGTACGTAATTATACCTCGGGTGACTGCATTGCAGCCTTTACCCAAAATTTTGAAACTTTAATGGAACATTACCAAGTTCCACTGTCTGAATGGAATATTGTGTATATGAGGAGTTTATCAGGGGAACCTCTTAAAGTCATTGAGACTATTCCCAAAGACCTCAGAAAAGACTACCATTATCTTAAATCAAAGATAATGGCACATTTTATGTTAGATGAAGCAGGTTACAGAGAACAGTTCAGCAAGTTGAGCCCAAAACCGACTCAAACGTTCTCTGACTACCTCTGCTTAGTCCGAGATATATTCACCAAATGGACTTCAGCAGCCAAAATTGACAGAAATTATGATAGATTAGAAGATCTAATCATCAGAGACAAAATCATTTCATCCATTCCACCAAAATTTTCCAAATTTTTGCAGGTGAATGAATGCACTAGTATAGATGAGATTGATAGACGAGGTACGGCGTATTACACCGCCAACAAACACTGTTTTGTGACTGAATCTACGGACATTGATTTTGTAGCTGCGGCTAATTTTGACAAACCCTATAGTAGGCAGAAACCTCATAGGCCTACCTCTGAGAAATTTAAGCACTGTATTCATTGTAAAGTTTCACATCAGCAGAATGAAATGTGCGATAAAAACCCAAAATATGATATTTATCTACGAGATATGATAAACAGACGAGATCATGAGCGTAGATCTTTCAGGTCTGTGCGTAAATGTTATCTTTGTAAAGTGCATGGACACCATCGCAAGGATTGTAAAGGTAGACAAATGATCAACGAGGCAAATGCCGCCTTGTCAAACAGTTCAGAGTCAGAAGAAGAAGAATCAGAGAAACATCCTGTGAACTCAGCACATACTTTTGACATGTATAACACTTTATGTACTGTTTGTAACACCTTCTATGAAGATGGTATTTTAACGTGTGGTCACGCCATCCCTATTACCAATGAAGAAGCTAATTTGGTAGTAGATTCAAAAGGCAAGATAATCGTCCATCACGGATATGTGAACGGCAAGTCTGCTACAGTTCTTCGAGATAGCGGCAGTTCACTTATTGGCCTTAAGAGAACGTTCATAATGCCTACAGACTATACAGGCAGTCACGTAACATGCAGAACATTCCCAGGCAATATTGAGAGATACCCATTAGCATGGGCATATATTCAAACACCTTTCCTCACTGGGAAAGTAAAGTGCGCTGCGTTAACAAGCCCAGTGTGTGATGTAATAATTGGAAATTTGCCAGAGGTGAATGATAAACCTCATGACATAACATCTGTGTGTATTGATGAGAACATAACATCACCATCCAATGTCATCATTGATAATGTCACACCACCTATTGAATGTATGGTAGCTAATGTAGCACTAAGTTCTCATCATATCATTGACAACATTGTTTCATCACCATCTGACATCATTGATTGTGGGAACGCAGTAACCAGATCTACTGCTAGAGTGCAAGATGAAAGTAATCAAACTGAGGCTATTCAGTCACTTAGCCCAGTATCACTACCTACTAACACCATGAAGGAAACTTTTGTAACAGCTCAAAAGGCTGACCCTTCATTGGTAAAATATTTTAATCTGATCGGCCAAAAGCCAAAGGTAACCAAGAATGCAAAATGGCATTTTGCTTTGAAAAATGATATCCTCACCAGGTATTATACCAGAGGTGACAACACCACAGAGCAAACTGTTTTGCCAACTAGTTATCGTAAGCAAGCCTTACATCTTGCCCACGATATACCTCTTGCAGGGCATATGGCATATGTTAAGACCAGATCTAGATTATTAACACAGTTTCATTGGCCCAAATTTTGCAATGACATTAAAGAATATTGCAGAAGTTGTGACACCTGCCAGAAACTGATAAAAAAAGGTAAACACCCACAGGCAAAGTTGCAAGTCACTGACTTAGCCAGTCAACCTTTTGAAAAACTATCTGTTGACATAGTGGGCCCTCTCAATCATACAACAACTAAAGGGAATAAATATATTCTAAATGTCGTTGATCAATGTAGTCGCTGGCCGGAAGCTATTCCGCTAAAGAACATAACTGCCAATGATATAATGGAAGTATTCTTCCATATTTTTTCTCGGATAGGATTTCCAGACACTATCCAATCTGATAGGGGTACTCAGTTTATCGCCGCATCTACCCTAGCTTTCACCAGAATGTTGGGAGTGAAGCAATGTTTCAATTCACCATACCATCCTCACTCAAGTGGAATCGTGGAAAAGTTTAAAGGCGATCTGAAGCACATGCTTGCAAAAGTCACGCAAGAACACCCTAATAATTGGGATGTATATCTACCAGCTATTCTTTTTGCTTATCGCGAGGTACCACATTCTAGTACCGGTTTCTCTCCTTTTGAACTTATTTATGGTGCCAAACCACGTGGCCCATTGACTATTTATCACCAAATGTTAACTGAATCTACTCCAGTACTTAAACCCATATCATCATACGTATATGTTACATCATTGCGTGAAAGAATCATCAAATCATGTACGATTGCAAAGAATGCACTAAAATTATCTGGTGCTACTTATAGACAGTATGCTGACAAAGGAAACAGAACAATAACTTTGACACCTGGACAGGACGTTCTTCTTCTGGTACCTAGTGACCGACACTTATTGACTGATTCTTGGCAGGGACCTTTTAAAGTGACAAGACAGATTTCACCTGTAGACTATGAGATCCTAATAAAAGACAAACACAAAATATTTCACATAAATATGCTAAGACCATACCATAACAGAGACAACGAACAAGACGATACGACAGCTTGTACAGTGATAATAGATCACGAGGATGACGAAGTTAGTGACGAAATTCCAACACCTACATTAGACACGACAGACTGCTTGAAGGATATCAAGATCAATCCAAAGCTAACTCAAGCAGAAACAGATAGTTTAAAACACCTAATACAACAGTACAACACCATTTTCTCCAACAACCCAGGACAAACAGAATTAGTACAGCATCACATCACACTCACATCAAACACACCCATACGATGCAGACCATACACCATCCCATTACATTACAAAGAACATTTACATCAGGAGATCAACAACCTAGAAAAGAATAACATCATAAGACGATCCCAATCAGACTTCTCATCTCCCATGGTCATTGTACGCAAAAAGGACAATACAATAAGACTGTGTATCGACTATCGAAAGCTAAATAAAATAACTGTTCTAGATTTGGAGCCAATGGCAAACGCTGACGATCTTCTGACAGAACTGACAGACGCTAGGTTCTTCACGAAGATATATATGACTAAAGGATATTATCAGATAGAAGTAGACGAACAGAGCAGACATCTGACAGCTTTTGCCACACCTTGGGGACTGTACGAATGGTGCAAACTTCCATTTGGGCTAGTCAACGCCCCAGCCACATTCGTACGTATGACACGACTTCTTCTAGTAGACATTCCTAACATAATCTGCTATATCGACGACATCTGTGTTCACACAGAGACAATGACAGAGCACATAAAGACATTAGAACTGACATTTGAACGCATCAGACAGCACGGACTGACAGTAAAGCCTTCGAAAGTAGACATGGCCTACCCTGAAATATCCTTTTTGGGATACAAAATATCCAATGGTTTTGTCACGACAGACGATAACATTGTGTCCAAGATTCTAAAACTATCACTTCCGACTACAAAGAAACAAGTCAGAAGTTTGTTAGGACTGATAATTATTACCGCCAGTTTATTCCGGATTTTTCCGACCTAACCGAAGTATTTACTAACTTACTAACTAAAGATAAGCCGGAGAAAATTGTAAGCAATGAATGCCTAAAATTAGCATTCTCTAAAGTATTAGCTTGTTTTTCTGATGATAGCTTACACAATCCCATCCTGAAATTGCCCAATCTCCATTTACCTTTCAGATTAAGAACAGATGCGAGCTCCGTCGCGATTGGAGCAGTCTTGCTGCAAGAGCACAACAACATCCTCCATCCTGTGTATTTCGTATCCAGAAAGCTGAAACCGAGAGAACGGGCGTGGTCAATACCTCAGTTAGAAGCCCTAGCTTTAGTGGTAGGTATTACAAAATTGTCTAGATTTCTTCTAGGACGCCATTTTATCGTGGAATCTGACAGCAATCCGTTGCGATTCATAAATTCTGGGGTACCATCAAACCATATGATAGCCCGTTGGTCTTTGCAACTCCAAGACTACAGCTTCGAGGTCCGACATATTCCAGGCCGAACCAATACGATCGCCGATTTGTTGTCCCGTTGTCCGACCGACCCATTGAGCAACAAAGTCTGAGTGCAGTGTAAAATACTCAGATCAACACAGCCATCTATCAGTGAATAAGTTGTGCATTCACAAAAGCTGTGTAATGTCTACATTGTGATAGGGGTTACTCCCACAGTATATAATGTTCTTATTTTATTACTAAATGTAGTGATTGTCGTGTATAATTGTGTAGTGTGTGGTAGAAAGCGAATTTTAATTGTACATATTCTGTAACAAGAACATTGCCACATTCGCTCAAGACTTACCGTAAGCGAACTATCCATTGTGACAGTGGCATATCCGTGTGGAATCTTCCAGAGATATTTTAACATCCATGTGTGAAAGTGTGACATGAACAGTTGACAGCTACACCATTGCAGTTTAATCTAAATCCAGAAGGTTTATAAGAAAACATCCAACTCATGAACTGTAAGAACAGTATACCGTCCGTATCTACATCAAACCGGAACAGGTGTGTTCTACAAGTTGTAACATAGATTACTTAGTGTTCGTGTGTACTTCCGGATTATGTTGTAATTTAGAGTAAAACTAGCAGACGACACATGAAAGTTTAAAAAGCTATGACGATTCTAAAATCTTTAGGAATCTATAAAATTGAATACACGAATTGTGTGTTTATATATTTATGTACTGTAATCTTAGAATCATATCTTGAGTAGTGTATTCATACTAGCGACTTTTTCTCGTTAGGATGAAGAAACGTCAAGCGATGACACTAAGAAATAAAATAATTATTGTAAATTATTATATGCCATAAATGTTTGAAATTATTCCCCTTTCTTTTAGTTGCTAGTACATCCTTACACAAAGGGCCATAATTTGAAATGTATAATGTAATGTGTTATATAAAAATAGCCATGTGTTTGCCAGATTTTGAACTCATCAGGTAGGCATTTACTGGGCATGGCAAAGGGTTGCAGACATTGCAGACCAACACAAGAGTCCTGGCCAAATGAGGTCGGGGTTTGAGTGTTTTATGTGACTTAGGTAAAAGCCACATTTCGGTCTAGCTAGATGGTTTTTGTTTCAAGAACCATATTATTATTTTTTTTTTCAAATGCTGCGAGGTAGATGCGTGAAGCTGGAACTACCGATCTGACTGGGTCATTAATGCAATTAAGGTAATCAGCCATCGAGATGATGAAACCTGACAGGGGTTTAAAAGTTGAACACCACATGTCGTTGAATATAACTTCTATTGATTATATGTTTTCTATGGCAGATGTGTATTTTCTATGTATTATGATACCAATGTATATAAGCAACATAAGGGTTGACTCTGACAAGGGTTAAGGTACTAACCCAGTATGTATATATATATTAGACATGAAAGATGACGTCTTTCATGGAGTTGCCGGGGGAGCGTGTCAGAGTCCACAGTACGGCAGTGATGCAGTGACATCGTTACGCCGCCAGGTGACTCAGTCCCTAGCAGCGATGAAGGAACTTCGTTACGCCGCCAGGCGAATGGTAGTCACCTGCCTGCGAAGTTGCCGGCTGGCGAGACGGCCAGCGGTCACACCAAGGACGGACGCATGTCTCGTGAAGCCACCTCAGGTGAGGAGGCGAGTTCCAAACGATAGGGAGACAGCTCTGGGACGTGGACTGAACAGGACGCATGTTGCGAGAAAGGTTTCTGTGGCCGAATGTCGAGTGCCTGGACATCTTGAGAGTCAGACTGTGTGCTGTATGGTGGATGTAAGTGTATTGAAGTATCCAGTATATATTGTTGTGATCATCGTACTGTATATGATCTGTAATTAAATCCGTTGAACGTTGTGTCGTTGAGTCTTGAGTCAAATCACGTTGTACTTGTACTGTCCCACATGTGTTAGGTAGCGAGCCAGGTGTAAGACCCTGACAAGCATCACCTGGATCTTTTCTCCTGGGCATGCCGGTGTGCTGGGGAATGAACAGGAGGACAGATTGGCTGGCTTGGCAAAACTTGGTGGAATATTGATGCATGACAAAACAGACGTGGTTGTGGCCTTGTGGGAGCACGTGTACACCTCGGAGGAGCAAATGGATCACCATAGTCTGGTAAGAATGAGGCAGCGAGGTGTGACGAGGGGATCTGGCCAACGATCGACGCTCAGAGGAAAGGCGAGACGGACATATCATTAGATTGCTACTGGAACTATTAGTGTTGGAACTCTTCGCTGGCTGCTGAGGATGGGGACGGAGCGCTTATGGGAATGTCCCGAATGCTGTGATGTCGGTTCCTCAATCAATCAATCAATCAATCAATCAATCAATCAATCAATCAATCAATCTTAATTCAGTTTCAGAGTTGGCATCTGTAATGATTTTGCCGAGATGGGAAATCATCTGTGCTTGTTCAATGGTCGTTTTCTGAAAGCCTATATCCATGCTTCAGGTTTGTTAGGCAATTATCAGCAGTTTTGTTTTACAAACTGTTATCTTCATGATAAATATATTTGTCCCGTGTTTCAAATTAAGGAATTGTACAAGTATGTATAGCGTGCATGTTTATTTATTTATTTATTTTGTATTGTCTAGAGCTAGACTATTACTTTCTACTTTTCGTTTAGAAATATCAGTGTCAATTCTAAAAATATAGATTTATGAGATTGTTGAATTCTTAACATTAGGAGCAACCAGTTTTATTAGTAATAAGAAACAGTAGTATCATTACCTAGAAACATGCCCTTGAAAGACAAATATGTGGATTGTATTACGGAGACAGACAAAATTCAATACTGAAAATATATTATCATGAACAGTTTATTTAACAAAAGCTTCACATTATGTTATAAATATTGCGTGTACTTACTGATGATCAACACTGGGTCCGCATACGTAAATAATATGTCAAATAAAACATTCATGGGTGAAGAGAATAATTTAACAGTGAAATGTTTCATGTTTTTAATAGTCATCGTCGTCGTGGTTGTGGTGGTGGTTTTGGTGGTTTTGGTGGTGGTGGTGGTGGTTGCTGCTGCTGCTGCTGCTTCTGCTGCTATTTGGCTATGTTCCTATGGTTAATTATAGTGTACCTTTTCATAGAAATAAATTGTCAGAGCGTTTTGAGATAAATGCAGGACGCATTAAAATTTAGTCGTTTAGCTGCTGGAGAGCTAACAGATAAGCTCATGTCCGCGGCTGGGCGAGGGCTCGACGCCTGCCTAGATCGTCCGCTAAAGAGAATAAGCGACTGGCCACCTATGCCTCCGTCCATTCAGGCCTATACTCTGGGATAGTCCTAGCACTTGACACACCCATAGTAGATTCATAGTTCGGGACTTCTTTTTGTTTGGTGGAATAAATGCTCTAAGACGCGTCAATCGGTTCTAACACCTACAGCGCCATTCTTCTCTTGTTCTTTATTTTCTGAACGTGTTGCTTGCCTGTGAGACGGTTCAAAGTTGTGATGCTTCGAAGTGAACACACACAACATGTATTGTCAGCCTGTGATTCTCCATCACAGAGTCCTATTGAAATGCACACGGCTGCGACACGGCAGATATAGAGTGTTGACACAGACCAGATTGTATACTTAACGTCGTTGTGCTAGTGGTTAGTGTGACATCACGTTCTTGTGCAGTCTTCAAACCGACATCGCTCAGCCGCACCTCTTGGTCATATGACAAATATTAACCAGTATAAAAATAACTCTGCGAGTTTAATAGTAAGCTGTAAACGCCTGACTTAGCGAAGTTCAATAGTAACAAACATACAAATGGCTCAGAGAGTTCAATAGTGACAAACATACAACTGACTCAGCGAGTTCAATAGTAACAAACATACACATAACACATAGAGTTTAATAGTGACAAATATACACCTGACTCAGAGAGTTCAATAGTGTGTAACATACATCTGACTCAGAGAGTTCAATCATGACAAACATACAACAAACTCAGCGAGTTCAATAGTGACAAACGTACAGCTGACTCAGCGAGTTCAATAGTAACAAACTTACAAATGACTCAGCGAGTTCAATAGTAACAAACATGCAAATGACTCAGCGAGTTCGACAGTAACAAACATACAAAGGACTCGGCGAGTTCAATAGTGACAAACATACAAATAACTCATAGAGTTAAATAGTGACAAACATACACATATCTCAGAAAGTTCAATAGTAACAAACATACAAATGACTCAGAAAGTTAAATAGTAACAAACATACAACACACCCAGCGAGTCCAATAGTGACAAACTTACAAATGACTCAGCGAGTTCAACAGTAACAAACATACAAATAACTCACAGAGTTCAATAGTGTCAAACATACAAATGACTCAGCGAGTTCAATAGTAACAAACATACAAATAACTAAGCGAGTTCAATAGTAACAAACATACAAATGACTCAGCGAGTTCAATAGTAACAAACATACAAATGACCCAGCGAGTTTGATAGTTAGTAACCAATCATTAAATGACTCAATTAGTTCAATAGTATACAGAGTATACAGTATAGAATTGACTAGTGAGTTCAGTAGTAACCAGTATACAATTGGAAGAACATTTTCAGAGGCCCAGATGGATTTTAGCCAAAACAGAAGCTGCATAGAAGCAATATTCATACTTGGACAACTGACAGAAAAAAAAAAAAAAACAGTTGAACATGATAAGACCTGTAATGTCGCATATATAGACTAGTGAAAAGCTTTTGACAGAGTTGACAGGAATATGCTACAGGATCCACTTGTTGCCGTCAAGCGGCGTGAAAAGTAATAACTGTCGCTCCAGCGCCCGATGCGTGGCACTGGACAGTGGCATTCCGTTTCGTCAATCCATTTACTTCACGGGCGTCCTCTTGCTCTCGTCACAGATCTTATTTGATGAGGGCCAGTGCTGGCAGTTGATGGTGTTGCATTCTAACTAGATGACCAAACCATTCGATCTTCTGTTTTTTAATATATGTGAAGTTTGACATTGATAGCATAAGGTTGTGTGAATATGCTATATATTATCTGTCGTTCTGCGACCATAGGTAGATCTGAATGTTTCAGTACATGTGATATTTGATATGTTAGCGCACTTGTTTTTTTTTTGTGATCTCATTTTGGTTTCTCTATCTATTCTGCCATCTTACTGATCATCGGCGTTATGTGCATAGCCTTTACAGGACGTTGCACTAAACACCAGCATTTTTTATTTTTGCTGTTGTGATCTCAAGTTTACGTTCAGTAGTTTGCCATAGCTTTCTGAACGACCGGCACCCATACCATTTCGTAAAACACGAGCGCCGCGTGGTTTGCTGTCAAATCGCGGGCAGCTGTGTTGCGAACACGGGTATGCGGGATCACGAACTACATCCGTAAACTCCTTCGCCACAGAGCCGGTCTTACTGATCATACTTCCAAGATAATTACATTCTTTAACTCCTGTCAGAGCTGTGCTATTTATCTGTACACTTAGTATTACCTCAGTTTTTGGTGTATTTATATTCATATTGTATCTGCTGAATGTTGAACTCAGCTTATTAATATTATTTTGCAGTCTGACCTCGTCGCTATAAAACAGGCACTGATCATCTGCAAATAAAAGTTCTTTTATTGCGGGTGAATCTGTTGTTTCATCTGAAGTAAAGAGTTCAAAATTTTCTGAATCTGCTCTGTCAAGGTGTCAATACAAAAAGCATCAACAGAAATCATAGAAATAAAGAAGACAGGGATGAAGAAATGGATGACAGAAAAAATTCTACAACTGATGAATTTTTTTTGGAAAAAGGTGTACACATCATCCTATCATGCGCCATGCCGATAAGCATGGTCGGTCATGTTTCGCCATCTCACTCGATCACCAGAGTCGTGGATCAGCTCAGTGTTCTTGTCTGGACTATGTTACGTGGCCAAGTCATCCAGGTATTTACTTTTCCGCCTTCCCCTTGTTTTCTTCCAATCAATCTTGCTAGTTGTCACCATGGTCTCCATGTATATCTTCTCATAACGCGACCAAACAATTGTGACTGTCTACGGCTAACTTCTCTAATTAGTTTAGGGTTCTCATTTGTTTCTTGTAGGATGTGGTCATTGGTTTTTCTGAGTGTCCATGGCATTCTTTGCATTTTCCTCAGAAACCACATTTCTACAGCAATCAGATTTTTTCAGCCTGTTTGCTCATTTTCCACGCTTCACATCCTTACAAAAGTACAGGTTCTATATAGCACCTCAACACTCTTTTTCTCGTTGCAAATTACATCTTTTTTTATTGATCAGTTTATTTTCTATCTTGCGAAAGGCTACCTTCGCCATGGCGTTTCTTGTTCTAATCTCTTCAAGGCATCTCCCACCAGATATTATGACTGTTCCGAGATAATTGTACTTGTTTAAGGATATCCCAATTTACTTGTATATTCATTTATTCATTCAATCAGTTGCACGCCCTTTGCAGAACCTCGCTCCCATAACAACCTTCCTAAAAACCTCTCGATCATAGGCAAGATGACCCGGGTCCGATACACCAATCTGGAGATCATCCGCCACATCCTGCACCCATCTTCTCTTTAGCCGTCCTCTTCCTCTCTTCGCAGGAATATACCCATCCATTATTGTTCTCTCCAAACTATCGTGACGTTTCAAGTGGCCAAAATATTTCAATTTTCTTTGTTTTATCGTCTTTAATAGCCAACCTTCTTCATTCAATCTTCAGCTCTTGAAGTACTGATGCGTTTGTTCTTTTCTTTATCGAAGATATTCTTAGAACTCGTCTATAACATTTATATTCGAAGGCATTTATACGCTGTTCAGCTTGTTTAGTAAGTTTCCATGTCTCTCAGGGGTTTGTTGCAATGGGAAAGATGCATGCTCTTAAAAATCTGATTTTTCTAGTTCTATCTGTCCTTCTCCACAATTTATTCAGTTGTTTTAGTCTTTGAAGAGCAATAACTTTTCGTCTTTTAACTTTTTTCATTGTGTCACCATTGTTGGTAATCAATGACCCAAAATATTCAAAATGTTCCACCACCTCCATTTCTTCCCTCATTAACATATATTTCTTTCTCCATGGTAGTTGTATCTGTATGCATTATCTTTATTTCTTCTATGTTCAGATATAAGTTGTGATTTCCACTATTCAATTGGGTTGAAGTTATCAGGTTTTTTTTTTCTATACCATTCTGTGTTGTGGATAGCAATATTGTATCATCAGCATAACGAATCTCTGGTATGTCATGACCAATGATATTTAAGGCATCATATATCATCTCTGACATTTCTCATTATATTTTCGACATACAGGTTAAACAAATAGGGGGACAGCACAAAGCCCTGACGGACTCCTTGCTTGATGTCAAACCAGTCTGCTGTCTAGCCATCTATTCTAACCGCTGCTTGTTGGTCTAGATCAGGGGTCACCAAACTACGGCCCGCGGGCCGGATCCGGCCCGCGACGTCATTTCATCCGACCCGTCGACGGTACTCGAACTTGCTTGATATAACGTATGAAACACGAGACGTTGTGATACAATTTAAATGTAAATATTATGTTTAGAATAATAGGAGAACTTTACACGTGCGGAGACCTCCTGGCTGATCTAGGCTGTTTATTTATGCGGCCCTATTTATATATTTTGCAAACCTTTTTATGAGATATATTCTATTACCAAATGAAGCCGCCTGCCGCGGCTCTACAATAGTATGGAGTAGCATATCCCATGATACGCTGGTAAAAAATGCATAGGATGCTGGGATGTTGTGTTGGCGTGCCTATAAGAGCCCAGTCACGCCATGTTCCCGCCTCTTTGGCCTTGAGAACAACTGAGGCCGAAGAGATGCTGATGTCTAATTTTCAGCAGAGGGTTTGAACTCATCCCTCTGAGCCACTACCAAACAGATGGGCGAACGTGCCCCAGGCACGGCCGAGCGTGGCCACTGTTTTTCCAGACCGCAGCTGAGAGGGCAGACAGGCCCTGTGAAGATCCAAAAGATCCAAGAGGATCTTGATTGTGGATTGACTATTATCTGCTGCGGGGTGAGTTTTGAATGAACCTTCGTAGTTTAAATAGGAATATAGGAATAGAATAACTATGTCTGTACCAGGGAACAATAATGGAGGGGTATATGCCTGGGAAGAGAGGAAGAGGAAGGCCAAAGAGAAGATGTGTGCAGAATGTGGCGGGTGATCTCCAGATGGGTGTAACTGAAGCGGGACATCTTGCTTATGGTCGAGAGGTTTTCCGGAAGGTTGTTATGGGAGCGAGGTTCTGCAAAAGACATGCTACTGAATGAATGACCTTTGTTCCAGCTTGTTGTCTTATAATTGCTGGTGTCGTTTATCAGATTACAGTTACAGTGCCGTAATGGAAGATCACTGGTACTGTGTTGAATGACTATCCATGCTATGATGGAAGATCACTGGTACTGTGTTGGATGACTACCCATGCTGTGATGGAAGATCACTGGTACTGTGAAGGATGATCGTGTGTATGTTTATTCATGGGGATGCCTATTTTGTTATTGCATCTAATCATGAATTTTATTTATTTGTGCATTGGCATTATTAATCAGATGTTGTTGTATCTTTTCGATTACATTATTTTGATTCCCTGTACACGGACCTGAATTTCTTCTGATATTTCTAAATCTGTTCTTTTCTTGTTAGCCGCAGAAATAGAATGAGATTCTCTGTGTCTTCTTATTCCTCTCTTCTTCTACGGCCCATGAGCCTTCGGCGTTGTGCTATTATCTCTATCATCACTGTGCGGTTACACAAAGGTACCTATAAACTGTATATGTACCTTTGATGAGCCGTAGCTTCACAAGTGACCCCTAGTCCTCTGCTTTTCTTCTGTTCAATTGGATTTTAATTATGTTTCTAATTTAATGTCTTTTTTTCATTTTCAGATCCCTTGTACTTCACCCTTAATTATGGCAACTAGGAAAACAAAAGTGAACGCCGAGTGTCGATTTTTCAATGAAGAATAGGGAGTAAAGTACTTCTTTGTGGAAACAAAGGACCAGAAAAAGAATTGCGTAATATGCAGCGAAAGTGTTGCCGTTTTGAAAGAGTACAATCTTCGGCGACACTACGAAAAACATCTATCAACATATTAAAAGTTTTCTGGAAAGTTACGCTCTGAGAAATATGAGTCCATTAAACGTGGTTTTGAAACACAAAGAAATCTCTTCACGAGAAAATTTACTGACAATAAATCTGTCACTCGTACAAGTTACAAAACAATGCATAAGATTGCAGAACGAGGACAGCCGTTTACTTCATCAAAGAGTGTATGATAGAAGCAGCAAATGACTTGTGTCCTGAGAAAGACGATTTGTTTGGAACTATCAGCCTTTTGGCAAGTTCAGTTGTGCGAAGAATAGAAGAACTTGGAGAGAACATAGTGCTACAGATACGCGAGAAAGCTAGGATCTTGTTGTGGTACTCTCTGGCGCTGGATCAGTCTACTGACCTCTAGAGTACGTCACAACTTCTCGTGTTCATTCGTGGTGTCAATTTGGACTTTCAGATAACGGAAGAGTTGGCGTCCGTTTGCAGCATGCGTGGAACAACAACTGGGAAAGACATTTTCGTGAAAGTGCAAACAATTTTGCAAGACTATAACCTTCAGCGGAATCAGCTTCGAGGTGTTACAGTTGATGGAGGAAAAATAAACATGGCTGGAGTGAGGAAGGGTCTGGTGGGGCAGACCAGGACTCATTTGGAAGATTTGCAAATTCCTGGCGCTCTGTTCATACACTGCATCATACATCAGCAAGTACTCTGTGGGAAGACTGAGATATTTATTGTGTACTGAAACCAGTCGTTTCTGCTGTGAACTTGATTCGGGAACATGCACTCAATCACCGTCAGTTCCAGGCTTTTCTTGAATAAATTGATTTTGAATTATGTGACTTGCCTTATCACACATCAGTCAGGTGGCTCAGCTGCGGTAAAGTCCTGTTTCGTTTTTACAAGCTCCGAAACGAAATAGATGTTTTCCTCACTGAAAAAGATATAGCTGATTCACAGCTGTCGGATCCTACCTGGCTGTCAAAGTTGTAATTTTTGGTCGACATGAATGAACTGAACTTGAAACTTCAGGGAAAGGCTTACCTCGTCTGTGATCTTTACAGAACCATCAAAGGATTTCGGAGAAAGCTGTCATTGTCGGAAACACAACTGAAAGGAGAATACTTTTCTCATTTTCACTGTTTCAAAGAGTTTGGAGAGATTTTCAGATCTTGACAGAATTGAGAGTGACATTCTTCTGTTCCAGAATCAGTTTGATTGTAACCTTGATGATGTGCCAATTGAACTACAGTTAGAGCTCATTGATTTGCAAGCAAATGACTTGTTGAAAGAGAAGCACAGAGAAGGAAAACCTGTTGAATTGTACCGCTGCTTACCTGATGTTGAGTTTCCGAAACTTAAGAAATTTGCCGCTGGTATGGCTTCAGTGTTTGGAACAACTTATGTCTGTGAGCAAACATTTTCAAAAATGAAGTCTGTAGAGTCACCACATCGAACGAGATTGACTGATTAACATTTGAAAGTAATTCTCTTGATTGGATGCAGCAATTCCAAACCAAACATTGATGGTATTTTGAAAGCCACACGTCAGTTTCACAAATCTCCCTAACCTCTTTTGCTGATTAGTTTGTGAGATTCGCATATGTGCACATTAGGTCTGATGTAACTATCTTTTTGCTAACGTCGCCTTCTTTGATAACTTTGTTTAGTAAATAAATGTATTGGTAGTCTTTGTTTTTTGTGCATTGCACGCCCTTCCCATGATTAACTTAGTTTTTCGTCATTTTTCCCCAGAGCTTTCGTTCTAGCTTGCAATTATTGTTAAAGATAGTTGTATATCCTTTACAGGACGTTTGCAGTCAACACCTGCATTGTTTGCTGTTGTTGATGTCTTGGCAAGTTTACGTTCAGTAGTTTACTATTGCTTTCTGAACGACCGGCAAGCATAACATAGCACAAAAACAAGCGAAAAGTTGTATGCTGCCAAATCGCGCGCAGCTGTGTTTCGAACGCGGGTATACGGGATTACAAACCACGTCCGTAAGACCTTCGCCACAGAGGCCAGTGCAAGTATTGTACAGAATGACTATCCGGCCCGCGCTCGTCATTTTCTCAGCTAATCCGGCCCGCCGTGAAAAAAGTTTGGTGACCCCTGGTCTAGATAGAGCATTTCTATGAGTTGTACTACATGAGATGGAAGGTCCATATTCCTCATGATTTCCCAAAGTTTCTTATGGTGTACACAGTCAAATGCCTTTGAATAATCCACAAAGCATGAGAATAGCTTTACATTAAATTCTCTGCACTTTTCTATTATTAAACGCATGTTGAGTATGTGATCTCTTGTTCATCTTCCTTTTCTAAATTCAGCTTCTTCTTCTTCAGCGTTCCAAGCCATTGAGGTTCATTGCTGCAGATACAATCCGTCTCCATTCGTCTCTCTGGTGGACCTTCTCTTGCCAGTCGTTGATTCCAAGTGCTTGTAGGTCTGTATATGTATTATCTCTTCACCGCCTTCTTGGTCTACCTCGGGGTCTACGGTCATTCAGCTTGAACCACGTTAATTTCTTCTTCCGTTTTCTAACGAAGTCTTCTATGATTCTTCTATTTCTATGATTCTTTGTTGTATAATTTTACTTGAATGACTGATCAGGGCAACAGTTCTATAGTTGGTGCATACTTTCAGGTTGCCCTTTCTTGGTAAATGGAATAAAGACAGTTCTCTTCCAATCTTTTGGCCATATACCATATTTCCATATCTTTTTACATAATGTGTGATAGATTCGTATGCTTTCTTCTCCTCTCGCTTTAATTAGTTCAGCTGGTATGTCATCCAGGTGATTTACCATTCTTCAAGTTCTTTATTGCCCATGCAATTTCATCTAATGAGGGTTTAGGTTCTGTCTCTGCTGTCATCGGTTCATGTATCTCATTCATATCCTCACTGATATTCACATCATACATTGTGGTATTTACAGTTTAATTCTAACCCTAATTGTTCACTCACTGTGTGGTACAACCGCATCTACTAAATGTTGCAGATCCTGCTCATTGTCTGCAATCAATACTGTATCATCCGCATATCTAATGTTATTGATGTTTCGTCCTCCAATGATAATTCCTTTTATATCTTCTACATTTCTGAAAATATTTTCACCGTACAAATAAAAAAGATTCGGAGACATTACACGCCCCAGTCTCACACAATCAAACTGAATATAAAAGAATACATAAAAAATAGTACGAAAATGTAAGGCTGTG
This sequence comes from Cepaea hortensis, assembly GCA_963921405.1. Classification (NCBI taxonomy): domain Eukaryota; kingdom Metazoa; phylum Mollusca; class Gastropoda; order Stylommatophora; family Helicidae; genus Cepaea; species Cepaea hortensis. The sequence goes on along the minus strand of CAWUFQ010000270.1, from coordinate 25,623 downwards.
AAAAAATGTCTGGCTACATAGTCCGTGCAAGAAGTTTGAGGAACAACGAGAAGACATAAAATCTCTGTAAAGAAAATACATACACTATCACGCACTAGAGATCACACAATAAATATGTATTTCAGAATAAAAATGTCAAGTATTTGTCAAAGACTCGATAGTACCACACCTCGTGAAGCCATAGCACAGTTGAGTAGACACTCAACAGGCCACGTTTGCCAGCAGAGTGCGATGTGAGGTAACACGCACGAAGGTGAAGGTCACCCCGCGTGGTGTGTGACCACGGGAGAGAGGTTAGGTAGACGGGAGACTGGACTTGAGGCGTTCACATCGTTTAGAATAGCGTTAGGAGTTTTGTGTTCACTAATAGATAGAACTAGCATAGGGTTAGCAGTTTGTGTTAGATAATTCTGTGGCTGTATATTGTGTATTGCATTAGCGACTGTTTACCGCTTGTAAGCGAGCCAACGGCAATAAAATGAACCATACATTTTGCCTCCCACACGACTTGCAAGTTGTCTTGTATGGGTGTGTGAGAAGTACCCAATGAGACCTGTCAGTTAAGTTGTTGACAGGCCAGGGTAATTGTGGTGTCAGAAAGTGGTGCTTGGACGAAAGCGCCAAGCTAATACCCACAGTAAAAGGGTAATTGTGGTGTCAGAAAGTGGTGCTTGGACGAAAGCGCCAAGCTAATACCCACAGTAAAAGGGTAATTGTGGTGTCAAGAAGTGAAGCTTGAACGAAAAGTTCAAGCTAATCCACTCATCCACGGGCTCCAGACTAGGGATTAATTTTTGTAGTAACGATAATTTGTGCAGACAGGAGAATTTGCGAGCTAGAAATATGCCTATCGTGACAAAATAGTGTTTAATTGTGTTTATGATATATTTATTCAATGAAATCATGTATTCTTCGAAGCTGTAAGTATTAATATTCTTATTTTCTTATATTTATTCATATATTTACCAATTTATTCTTGAATAAGCACCAAACATGATTCACGGCGCAGGAATACACAGGCAGCCGACAATATTGATTTTTGAGATCTAAAAATAGCGCTGCGCGATGACGTAAAGTGATTGACAGACAGTTGTTCTGCGTCATTAGCATAAAGCAGTCGAGTGTTTACAAGATCGCTTAACGGCGGCCCGCCTGAATCTGTGCTGTATATTGTTTATTATTTACTTATTTAAGTTACTAAATGAATATATTTATTTGTTGACACATTATTATGTTATTTTGATTTCTTTACAAGCATTTATTCATTTTTGGGTCTATTTTCTCTTTGCTTATCGTCACGATGGAACTATTTTCGGGCTAAGCATCTGATACTTAGCTGCACAACGTTTACAGAAATTAACTAGGTTAGTAACGAAAGGCAATTATTGTTTAAAACAAAGACAGGACATTGACATTAAAATTAATTAATACATATTCTAGGTGTTCGTAAGTCTGTCATTGTCTAAGTCATTGTCCTTAGCTGTCGAGTAAATCATATCGTTTAGTAGGCGTGTTTACTGCTGCCCTATATATCAGAGGGCAAACAACAGCTGTGCACATACACCTGTGGGCCAAATACCGTGTGCTACGTACGAAACGTGTCGCCACCCCAGTGTACCAAACAAGGTGACCTGTGTCAAAGGAGCTTCGTTCCCACATTAAGCTGAGTACACTTATATATTTTGTCATGCAATTTGATTAATAGTGCATCTCTTGTTCAGCTTGTAACGCGTTGACATATTTGTATACTCTGTTTTTCTGCAAGATAAATCTGGGCAGGGTATAAACAGAAAGCACAACTGATAGTGATCAGATAAGAACAAACATAACATATCAAAGATAAATAACTGATTAAAGTCATCATTGCCTATCACTGTTAGCCAAGTACTAAAGTAAGATGGCAACTTTATCAGATTTCATAAAAGCAGGCAAAGAACTGGAATTAACAGGAAAAGAACTACAACAATATGCTGATCAGAAATTTAAAGAAACAAAAGAGGAACAAACACGAAAAGAGAATGCGGAGAGGGACGAACGCGCACGAGAAAGAGAACATGATAAGGAGATGAAACAAAAACAATTAGATCAAGAGAAAGAATTAAAACAAAAGGAATTAGATCTAAAGCAAAAAGAGATAGATGAAATGGCAAGAGTTAAAGAAAAACAAATTCAGGTAGAATCAGAAACACAATTAAAGATGAAAAGCATGGATGTAGACTCACACGCAGAGATCTCTGCCACTAAACTAAGAAGTCAACAAGAGGAAAATAAGTTCAACAAATACAAAAATATTATCAAACCATATTGTAAAGAGGACTCCATATCTGCCTGGACAGAGAATGTAGAGTATCAATTTAAATATCACCAAGTTCCTTTAGATATGTGGGCTCCGATTTACATGAAGAATCTAAGTGGTGAGCCCCTTAAAGTAATAGAGTCTATTCCTATTGAACTTAGATCTAGCTATCAATACATCCATGATAGGATTATGCAGCACTTTTTACTTGATGCCCCTGGGTATCAGGTTCAGTTCTCAAATTTAAAACCTAAACCTAGTGAAACTTTTATAGATTATTTTTCAAATGTGCAGAGTGTACTAAACAGGTGGCTTAAAGCAGCTAACATAGGAAAAGACTTTGATAGATTAAAAAACCTAATAGCTATGGACAAGTGTATATCTACTATACCTTCTCCTTTTGCTAAGTTTTTGCAGCAGTCGGACATTGAGAACATCGAGCAGTTCGAAAAAAAAGGCTCAGCATATTTTTCTTCTAACAGACAGATTTTTAAGACCTCAAGTGACTCTGAGATAGTTTCCTTTGTCAAAGAACAATCAAAAAACTATCAGAGTAACAGAAAACCTTTTCAGAAGTATGATAAGAAAGACAGAAAAGTTTCCATATGCATGTACTGTCAACTAATGCACGACACTTATGCTATGTGCGACAAATCGCCGAATTATCCGGCGCATCTTGAAAATGTGATCAAGAAGCAGCAAAGCAAACGGTCTGCATACAGGCGTGCAATCAAATGTTTTTTTTGTTCCTCTTATGGCCATTATTCTAATAAGTGCCTTGGCCGCCAACGTTTGAAAGCTAACAACGCTATGTTGATTGACACCTCTTCAGATAGTGGTAGTGAGAATGAGTGTGAGATTGAAAATGACTTACCAACTAACCAAGCAGAGGATGTGTGTGCTGCTAACGATATATTAAGCTTTGACGGCTGTGAACGATGTCACCAATTCCATGCAGACGGAATACTAGAATGTGGACATACAGTACCATGCTCATCTGAGAGTGGGAATGCAGCATTAGCCTCCAGAGGCAAGTTAGTGTTCCACAATGCAGTGGTCAATGATGTACCATGCCAATGTTTGCTGGATAGCGGCAGCACCCTTATTGGTCTTCGAAAAGAACTAGTGAGTCCGGGTGATTACACAGGTGACACTGTGAAATGCCGAACCTTTTCGGGTAACGTTGAAATTTACCCTTTGGCAAAAGCCCGTATTGATTCTCCTTTTCTTTCCGGTACCTTTACTTGTGCAATACTTAACAACCCTTGTACAGATTTAATTTTGGGGTGCTTACCTCAACTGAAACAATGTACTAGTGAAGAAATAGTTGCATGGGAGAAATTAAATGCAGCTAAGGCAACAACCAGAGTTGACACTTCAAAACATCATGACCCATTGCAAAATGAGGCACTACTAATGCTTTTTCCAACCAGCACAGATGACAAAAACACACAAAAACTTATACACCAGCAGAAATCTGATTTTAATGTGTCTCCATACTTAAAATTGTCAAAAGGCAAAGCCAAAATGACCAAGAATGCATCTTGGTTCGTTAGACGTAATAATGGCATTTCAACTACATGTCATATTACTAGTAACCATGAACAGGTGTTACTTGAACAACATCAGTTAGGTGTGCTAAACAATGCACACAAAACACCATGTGCGGGTCATCGTGCATACAGCAATGCCAGGCCAAGTTTTTTCAATAACAAATTATTTTGTCATGATCTATTTGCTGGTAATGGCTGTCATCAATTGATACAAAAGTTGAAGGGTAAACATCCTACAGCTGAAATACAACCCTTTACACTGGCACCCAAGCCATTTGATAGAGGAAGGGTCAGTTCTACCACAAGCACACAAACAAATGTGCGAAAACAAGTAATCTGGAACTTGATCAAGACAGATTTAGGCTACTTCCATACAAACGAAATGGCAAGGACCATTCAAAGTAGCACATAACCATGGTACATGTTGACTATGAAATATCGATAAACAGACACTTAGAGATATTCCATGTCAACATGCGGAAACCTCACTTTTCAAGACAAGAGACAGAAGTAGTGACAGACGAACAGATTGCACCAACACCAAGTGATCAGACGACAGACATACACAACGCAACTACACTAGTTAGTGAGACTGGCAAATCCGACGAGGGGCATACATGTAGTGAACTTATAGAATACACATGAATAAATCAGAATACTGATGACTGGACAATACACCTACTGAAACTGAGACATGCCTTTGACAGAGTGCGACGCTTCGGTCTCACTGTCAAACCAGCAAAGTCAAATTATGCCTAAAATAAATTCATTTTTGGGTCATGTCATTTCTCAAGTCCAACTGTAGACTGACCTGAAAAGTAGTACCAAAATTATGAATCTGACCATGTCTAACAGAAAGAAACAGGTCAGAAACCTTTTGGGATTAGTAAATTACTCAGAAATTACAAATATATTTTCCAATGTCTTAAAATCTTCTGGAAATGAAATGTGAAAGATGCATTATTAATTCCTGCATTGTCAAAATTGAAGATCCTTTTTTGTAAATATTCCAATCCCTCCGCTTGCCTAATCCTAGGCTCATTGATTATCTTAGGTCATATGCCAGCAGAATCTCCATCACTGCAGTACTAGGCCAATTTTTTTTTGAGGGCATCTTCCATCCGCTTTGCTGCGTGAGCAGTAAGATCACACATGCTGAGTCCAAAGATTCCATATCACAGTTGCAGCCCTAGGCTTCATCTATACGGTGAGAAGGCTCCATCGAGTTCTGACGGATGTTCACTGCATTGTCCAGACCGACAACTCCCTGATCACGGTCATACATAGTGGTGTGCATCAAAATGACCGGATATTCAGGTGGTCACTAGTTTTACCATCTGGGGTAAAAATACCTGAAATCCAACAGTAAATGTAGAGTGATGGTTGGTACATGAATATCTGATAATATAAGATGTAAAATAGCTTACATACATATCCACATTGTTGGTGTAGTCATGTACCAAAACAATGAACTATCATGTGTCCGTGGACATCAGATTAAGAACTGTGCTGCTATACTTAGATACCACCGTGTGAACTAGGACAGCTCATTTCCAACTAAGCTCCATTCCGGTGTATCATATATATGAACCGCAGAAAACAGTGTCAGAACAGTGCTTAATTACAGACACGAAAAGACAGAGCTACAACACCAGCGAACTCTACACGTGCACTACCGAGAGAACATTAAGATGACTGTGTAATGTATTTCAGATACCCAGGCAAGGTGTGTGGTTATATTATGCCTATACAACCATTGCACATACATGAAGGCAACTACTAACCTGTGTAAACCAAATACTATGTATATAAACTTATTGTGATATGTAATATAATATTTTAAGATAGTGATAAATTAGATGTAGGTTAGGAACTATAACAGTTCTCATTTATTTTAATAATGTAGTTAGTACAGTAATTAACCCATTAAAATTAGATTAGAATATTAGTTTAGACATAAGAATAGTTTATTACAAGTTAAATTAAATTTATGATATGAATAGTACCATTTAGATTGTTATATTTCACTTAGTTTCATTGTAGTTAGTTTATTCCATCTTAATGAAACCATACCATCTTTCAAATATTACCATTTATTAGTATCATCATTTGACATCATAATAGATTTAAAAAAGTAGATAAGGTAACATACAGCATTTACACCAGTTAGATTAAGAACATCACTCATATAATTCCTTTGTGCATTTAAAAACATTATTTAGCATAGTATTTAGAAAAGTACATAAATTGTGGTCACATAATCCATTTAATTAAGGTACATAACTCACATCACAACAATTGCATTTAAATAGTTAGATTACATCACTTAGATTAGAAAAAAAATAAGAAGTAATATAATCATATCATATAATTAACATAACAAATTTAATAAATTTAGGTAACACATTAAATACTTAGTTATAGAATTAGAATGGTATGTTAGAATGTAAAGTTTTCGTTAGTGAAATTGTGTTAGTGTGAATGTGTTGTCTGTAATATAGTTTAGAACTTAGATTACAGTATTTTGGGTTTCATGACAAGTGAATGTAGTCACGAATTAGTGTTATACACCTGTTTGTGGCCACATTGAACCAAATTATGACACTCAAAAAACTAACATACATACACATAGAATTTATAAATAGAGGATAGAAATTAGATTAGTAGATTTATTACATCCAAACACACAAACAAACAGAAAAACAAACATATAAATTGCATACACTATTTGTAGATCAAAGACAGATAACTATGGGGCCAGGGGACATAATAGACAACGAAGAACTAAATTAACAGTGAAATAAAGTCTTACGCGCGGAAGCGAAGGAGGTAAAGCCTGTCGCACACACTCTTGTAGAATGGTTGTTAAATATTATATGGGGGACATGAAATAATTCATGTGTTGACCCTAAGAAAGTCAACTTTGTATGGGTAGTAAGTTAATTTACTATGTGAGGGCAGGTCTTATAAGACAACGGTCCGGTTCAGACATACCTCTGATAAATATAATATAGCATGTGAGAAGGGGCTCACGCCAACCAGTCAAGTTTGTGGCGATTGCCAGTAGCCAAGTAAGGCTTTGCTACATTGTGACAATAGTTATTAATAGTCTATTGGAATGCCCAAAGCCAGGTTATCTAGAGTCTTTGACAAAAATTAGAGACACTAATTTTTTGTTTAGGAACCTCTTGCGTCACAACCAATGAGTGAAAGTTGATGACGCAACACAAGAGGGGTGGGTGTGTGTCAAAGACTCGATAGTACCACACCTCGTGAAGCCATAGCACAGTTGAGTAGACACTCAACAGGCCACGTTTGCCAGCAGAGTGCGATGTGAGGTAACACGCACGAAGGTGAAGGTCACCCCGCGTGGTGTGTGACCACGGGAGAGAGGTTAGGTAGACGGGAGACTGGACTTGAGGCGTTCACATCGTTTAGAATAGCGTTAGGAGTTTTGTGTTCACTAATAGATAGAACTAGCATAGGGTTAGCAGTTTGTGTTAGATAATTCTGTGGCTGTATATTGTGTATTGCATTAGCGACTGTTTACCGCTTGTAAGCGAGCCAACGGCAATAAAATGAACCATACATTTTGCCTCCCACACGACTTGCAAGTTGTCTTGTATGGGTGTGTGAGAAGTACCCAATGAGACCTGTCAGTTAAGTTGTTGACAGTATTAATAGACAAAGAGATGTTATTGAACGGCGGTCAGAGTTTATAAAAGAGGTATATGATGACAGTAGATCAGAAACAAATACTGAAGAATGTACCTCCAATACTGACATGAAAAGTAGATGATGCAATACAACAGATGAAGAAAAGCACATCCCACAGGCCAGATAACATCAGTGTTGAAGAAACAAGCTGCTGGTGAGCTGGGTATAAACACGATAACAAATTTGATGAATGGCATCTAAAACAGTGGGTATAAACCTGATGGTCTCTTGAAATCTATTGTCATCGCTCCACCGGAAAGAAATCTGGTGCAATGGATTGTGGCTTGGATGTGAGTCATAGTGGGATATGTAGAATAATAATTCTTACCCTATGGGTACTCTCGTGAATGGGATTGGATGGAGGGATCTTCACCTGGGGTTATTAACTGGCGAAGAGCACTTCATAGGCCGGAGTCTTGTTCATCGCTCCAACCCTGGGGATGCGTCATGGTCACTGGCGTCGGTTGCTATCAATGGTCCTCCTTCCGATATTTATCACAGGCTTCTTCAGACATCATCACCAGAAGATCGCCCCTGTAATGTGAGGATCTGGTGAAAGAACCCTGCAACAACCCAATGGAACATGACACTTATCCGGGACCGAGCAGCCCTCAGCATTGGGTGGACATATTATACTATGTTCTACCTGACCCTGTTATGCAGAGAGAGAGAGAGAGAGAGAGAGAGAGAGAGAGAGAGAGAGAGAGAGAGAGAGAGAGAGAGAGTGAGAGAGCGAGAGAGAGAGCGAGAGAGAGACAGAGTGAGAGAGAGCGAGAGAGAGAGAGAGAGAGAGAGAGAGAGAGAGAGAGAGAGAGAGAGAGAGAGAGAGAGAGAGAAGACCTGAGTAAACTGGACCATCATCCGTCGGGCAGGCCATTGAACAGCTTCGTCTCGGGAAGCCTAGGATGCAGCTTGGGCAGGTCCGGTCGTCGCAGCAACATTGACATCAGGAACCTAGTTAGACCATCGCAAAATTAGTTTAATGATTCATGTTACTCAAATATAGATGTGAATTATTTGAAGAACAATAAGAAGTAAAATACAATCTTAAATTGAGGTCAGCAGAACGATTAATGCCGCGCGTTCCTAAATAGCCGGTGTTCTGATGCCGAGGCAGCAGATTCAACCCCTACACCGTTCAGTTGAAATAAAATGTTGACTTCTCGTCCTAGACTTGAAGACATAAATTACAAGTACCACTGAAGTCGGAGTGGGTTCGACTGATGGCGAGGGACACTGGTAATAGGGAAAGATAATCCATACGCAAAAATCACTTCTAGCCCACTAGAAGTAGTATCATGTGTATGGACTTCGTTTGAGTTCAAAGCGGGCGGTGGTAAAATCTTTGAAATGCAGAATGAGCAGTATAAATTTATAGAATTTAAAGGCACAAACAACGTCATACACCTCTTGAAAACATTAACAGAAACATGACTTAAATTAACACAGATGTATTTTGTGCTTTATTGACTACACTGAATCATTTGATCAGGTGAAACCTGAAAACATAATTTAAATAATGTTAGTACTGGTGAATTGAAACATTGATGGCAAAGATCTGAAAATAATTTAAAAAAATATATACATTGGCAAAAAAATACAGCTATAAGAATAAGCAAGCAAACAGAAACATTTCAACAGATGAAACTCGATGTTAGACAGAGTTATGACAGAGTTATCACCCGATCTATATAATTTGTACAGTGAAGTAATCATGAGATCCAAACACTATGTTTTTGCGCTCGCTCGCTTTGAACTCAAGAGTAGTCTGTACACGTGCATTTACTTTTAGTGCATGGACCGATTTTTGCGTGTGGATTAGCTTTTCCTATTACCAGTGTTCCTCGCCATCAGGTCAACACACTCCGACTTCAGGCATGCTTGTAATTTACGTCCCCAAGTCAAGAGCGAGAAGTCAAGATTTTGGTCCAAATGACCGGTGTAGGGGTTGAATCAGCATTAGCACACCGGATGTTTAAGAACGAGCGCTAGTTTTTATACATTCGGCCATGCTGACCTCCCAAGCAATATAAGAAGGAATATGCTAATGACATGGTTTGAGCCACTGAAAATGAAATACGGATATAAGAAATGATAGATATAATGTCTACAGAAAGTCAAAACTAAGGACTTAGTCTGAATACCAGAAAAACAAAAATAATAGTAATTATAAAGAATAATGTGTCTTCCCAAATACATTATCAGAGTACACAGAACAATCTCCAGAAAGTCAGTGCGTTCAGGTATTTGGGTCCTCTGATTACAGTCGAAATCTCTTTGCAGTGCTCGAAGTTGTTATTAGTTGTGTGTGTGTGTGTGTGTGTGTGTGTGTGTGTGTTTTGGTTGTAATAGACGCCTGACGTACGCATAGACAAGTTAGAGCTTTCGTCTGTAAACAAATAACAATGACATTGCGAAGAAACTAATTAAAATAGCCCAAGCAAAAAAGGTTTCCAAATTGAAACTTATTCTATGCTATATATCGTTGTCAATGAGTTGACAAAAAGAATTCTTAAGAGCTATATGAAGCTAATCTTGATGTACGGAAGTGAATTGTGGCCCATAAGGAGATTAATTATGAATTATGTAGATAGGTGCAGATATGTGGTTTTATAGACGAATGCTGAGACATTCACTGACAGATGAAGCACTTAATGAAGAAATTGTGATAGAATTTAACTCACAAGAAAAGCGGATACTCACATCACAAGAGGACAATCCACACTCTTTGATATCGTCGTGAGAATGGAACAGTTTTAGGTAAGAGAGGCAGGGGGACCCAGAGATAAAATGCTAGACAGTTTGACATCATGACATGGGGTAACATCGCTATCAGAAATGAATATCAGTACACGAGACAGAAGGGTGTGGACAGACATATCGACCAACACCACACGACATGGACAATAAGGAGGAGATTCCGTGAATAAAATATGTTCAGCACATAAACATATGTCATTATTATGATGTCACTTGAAAGCGAGCTATGTAGCACTGTTTCGACAAGGGTATGGTTCAATTCGTCAGATTGCGCCAAGAATTGATTTCGGGTTTACTTTTCCTAGCCTTAGACTGTCCTTTACCTACGAGATAGTCCGAATAACATCACAAAATATATCTAAGCAGCTAAACGAATGGGAAAAAAACAACACACATACACATAGTGACCGTTCAATGTAACGTGGAGAATTGTTTTTCTTTTAAATTTAAATAGTATAGCCTATTGCATACGATGGTATTCAATTTTACAGAATACAGTTCTTGGCCTGAAACGTTCCATTTGTCTCATAGGAGAGGTAATCTACACACTTACCTGCCAGAAATGGAAAGAAAACCAAGAGCCAACTTATAACCTGGAACACTAAGACTACAGAACATACAACAATTAATATATAGCCAGAGGGATTCCCAAAGCTGGAAGTGGAGAACCCTGAGTGTAGACAGTTCCTTTTTTTTCAGATCATCCAGGCCAGTAAAAGATTAGCAGTACATTCCACTGAAAAAAATATACCTATTATTATACACATTATAATTGGCACATTAATTCTGTATAATTACCATTATATGTATATGTCCTTATTTTATGACAGGAAATTGTAATTTTGAATGCAATTTACAAAATCCATGTACAGGTTGACATAGAAGACGAGTGTGAAAGACATTCATACATAGCAGACGAGTGTGACAGACATGCAGACATAGAAGACGAGTGTGACAGACATGCAGACATAGAAGATGAATATGACAGACATTCAGACATAGAAGACGAATGTGACAGACATTCAGACATAGAAGACGAGTGTGACAGACATGCAGACATAGAAGACGAATGTGACAGACATTCAGACATAGAAGACGAGTGTGACAGACATGCAGACATAGAATACGAGTGTGACAGACATGCAGACATAGAAGACGAGTGTGACAGACATGCAGACATAGAAGACGAATGTGACAGACATTCAGACATAGAAGACGAGTGTGACAGACATGCAGACATAGAATACGAGTGTGACAGACATATAGACATAGAAGACGAGTGTGACAGACATGCAGACATAGAAGACGAGTGTGACAGACATTCAGACATAGAAGACGAGTGTGACAGACATTCAGACATAGAAGACGAGTGTGACAGACATGCAGACATAGCAGACGAGTGTGACATACATACAGACATAGAAGACGAGTGTGACAGACATTCAGACATAGAAGACGAGTGTGACATACATACAGACATAGCAGACGGGTGTGACAGACATCCATACATAGAATACGAGTGTGACAGACATTCATACATAGAAGACGAGTGTGACAGACATGCAGACATAGAAGACGAGTGTGACATACATACAGACATAGCAGACGGGTGTGACAGACATCCATACATAGAAGACGAGTGTGACAGACATGCAGACATAGAAGACGAGTGTGACAGACATGCAGACATAGAAGACGTCCATAGTATGCTTAGCGTACCTGATGACCAGATTCCAGGCTTTGTCAGCTGCAGGCTAAAAGTACAGTATACGACGATGATGAAGACGACACTTAAGCTTGTGTCGAAGAAATACCATGGGAACTGAAGGATCACACGACCCTTCATGTTTTTTCATGCACAGAGAAGACAACCTAGCCAGGTTTGATACGATCAGCTGTGATGGTGACACGCTATCGTGCATCGAGGATGACATTTTCGAGGATATGTCTAACAGCGACAACACTTCTGCCTTGATTGAGAGCATCCTGACGGATGCATAAGAATCGCCGTAGAACTACAGCCTTATACGTATTGCTCATCAGTATCATCATCATCATCATCATCAGTATCATCATCATCATCAGTATCATCATCATCATCATCATCATCATCATCATCATCATCATCATCATCATCATCATCATCATCATCATCATCATCATCATCATCATCACGTGCCATGCCAATATACGTAGGCGGCCATGTTTCGCCATCTCCCGATATCACCAGAGTGGTGGTCAGCTCACTGTTCTTGTCTCGACCCTACAACGTGGCCAAGCCATCCAGGTATTTTTTTTCTCTGCATTTCCCTTGTTCTCTTCAGTTCAATCTTGCTAGCTTTCACCAAGTTCTCCAATTTATTTCTTCTCATAATGTGTCCATAAACTATGACTGTCTACGTCTAATTTCTCTAACCAGTTTACAGTTTTAATTCATTCTTGCGGGACTTGGGCATTGGTTTCTCTGTCTGTCCATGGTATTCTTTGCATTTTTCTCAGAAGCCACATTTCCACCAGCCATAAGATTTTCAGAGTTTTCAGCTTGTCTGCTCATTGTCTACGCTTCACATCCATACAAAAGCATAGGCTCTATGTAGCACCTCAACACTCTTTTTCTCATCACAAATGTCATCTTTTTATATGATTAGTATGTTGTCCACTTTACAAAAGGCTATCGTTGCCAGGCAGACAGACAGACAGAGGGACAGAGATGTCAATCATCATTGACGACATTCCCCTAGATCAATGACAACTGTTGGAGAACCACATCCTTGTGTTTATTCCAACAACAGTCACTTCTGGCAGAAGTTAATCCGCGGGAACCTCCAAGTGCGCCATCGCGTGCCATTTACCGCGGGTCTGGCAGCCGAGTCTCAGGTCATTACATCACATGTCTGTATGTGTGTATGTGTATGTGTGTGTCTGTCTGTCTATATATGCGTGTCTGTCTGTATTTCTCTGTGTGTGTATGTGTGAGTCTGTCTGTCTGTCTGTCTGTCTGTCTGTCTGTCTGTCTGTCGACAGACGGACGGACGGACAGACGGACGGACGGATAGATAGATAGATAGATAGATAGATGGATGTTAAGATAGATAGTTAGGACGATAGGTAGATATTCAGATTGGTATATAGGTGGATGTTAAGATAGGTAGATGTTAAGGTAGGTAGGATGATAGGTAGGTGTTAAGATAGGTAGGAAGATAACTAAACTAAACTAAAACTAACTAAGCCAAACTAACTAAACTAACTAAACTAAATTAACCAAACTAAACTTAACTAAACTAAACTAACTTAACTAACAAAACTAAACTAACTAAACTAAGCGAACCAAATTTAACTAACTAAAATAACTAAACAAACTACACTAAACTAATTAAATAACTAAACAAACTAACTAAACTAACTAATCTAAACTAGACTAAACTAACTAAACTACACTAAACTAACTAAACTAACTAAATTAACTAAATTAAACTACCTAAACTAAAATAACTAAACTAAACTATCTAAACTCAACTAAACTAACTAAACTAAACTGGTTAAACTAAACTAACTAAAATAAACTACTTAAACTAAACTAACTAAATTAAACTAACTGAATTAAACTAACTAAAGTAACAAAATTAAAGTAACTAAACTAAGCTAAACTAACCAAACTAACTAAAAGTAAAGAAACCAAAACTAAACTTTCCAAAAACTAATCAAAACTAAACTAACCACAACTAAACTAATCACAACTAAACTAACCAATATTATACTAACTAAAACTAAACTAACCAAACCAAAAGTAACCAAAACTAAACTAAACAAAACTAAACTATAAAAAACTCAACTCAACAAAACAAAAGAAAACAAAACAAAAACTAAACTAAAATAAACTAATTGAACTTTACTAACTAAACTAAATTAACTGAACCAAACTAGCTCAACTATACTAACTAAACTAACTAAGCTAAACTAAAGTAACTAAACTAAACTGTGGTGTAGGGTAAAGTGAGAGGGATAGTACCTCACGGTGATTGGCAGCCATATCCCAAGGGATAGCCAGAATCCTATTTGGTTCCCCTCTCTTTATCTAGCTCATGCATGGCTCCACGAATACCGCTTGTGTACGGCGGTGGCCACACCACGGGCAACAGTCTTGGCTGACTGGCTATACTACATCAGTGAAGTATGTCTATCCCTAATACAAAAAAAAAAAAAATCTGGGATGCTGAATAAGGCGGATGAATCTAATTAGATCAACGGCGTCGAAAGCGAAACAGCAGAGTGTGTGGCATACATGAGGCGTGTTCAGGACACGACAGTGAACACGGCTGGCCATCGTGGAAGAGATTGGGAACTCACCACGTAGTATACCAAAGACAGCAATGAGATCACAACAAAAAGAAAACAGCGATACGGGTAATTCTTGGCTCCCTGGAGATGAGCCTGTTGTAAATATATAATCAGGGATGAGACAACTTCTATAATGAATAAGGAAGTGCATAATGACAAATGTATAACAATAGACGTTACTACCTGCTTCTGTTAGTGCCGAATGTTGGGCGACGCTTACCAAACCCGACACCCCAAATTGTGCCAACGGCTTCGGACGGAGGAGCTTAATTTGGAGGGTACAAGCCTTATACTAGTGCGAGGAAATGCAACCTAAAGGCTGAATGTCATGGCAGGGCAGACCAGGCCCTAAGCCTTGGTTGGCAACTGGTCTAGGATCGAAGCTCCGACAGGCGGACAGTTAGAGTATTGCTTTGCTGATCCGGCAACTTCTGCAGCTTGTCTTGTTCCAGACGTATTGGGGTTACCTTTCCTCTGGAGTACACTAGATAGGCCGAGAGAGGGATCATGCTGCGTGGGCAACACATGGTCTCTAAATTCAGCCAAAGCTTCTGGAGAGGTAGGCCTATAACTCCATTTTACAAACTATCGTCTGTCAAGACGGCAAGGTGCCAGTCAGTCAATGACGAATGCATCTCACATTCTTTTGCAAGGGTGCATTCTGACAATACCTACTTGAAAAATAAAAGGAGAAGACTAAAGATTGGTAGGTGGAACTTACACACCCATGTATCAAGCATTGACATTTGACAACCTGATACCCGAAGTAAAAAACAGCATGAATTTAGATATTTAAGTATATCCGAAACAAGATGGACAAATACTAGTTATATGAGAAGAGAAGTTTACATTTTCATTAAGTCGAGAGGAGGTCATCCCGACAGAGGAGTAGGAATTTTAGTAAACAGAAATATGCAAAATATATTAGTGAATTCTGGGCTCATAAAGATAGGATGATACTAATTAAAATTAAGGCAAGACCGTTCCACATAGTAATATTTCAGACGTATGCTCCAACAACTGATTATAATGACGAACATCAAGAAGAATATTATAAAGACCTACAACAAACACTGAAAGTAATAAAATCATCAGAGGTCCAAATTGTCATGGGAGACATGAACGCAACAGTTGGAAAAGCTAAATATAAGCAGATAGTAGGGCAACATTGTATGGGAAACAGAAACAACAGAGGAGACCGGCTGAAACATTCTTGTGAAGAAAACAATCACCAGGAGTCTAAAGTCCAGCGAGCAATGCCCGACTGAAGAGCTCAAACGAGAACGAAACTCGAGTCTAGTACTTCCGATCTGACGTGGACAAGACCTTAGGTTCGTACCGGAATACGATCAGCGTTGCCAATAGTGGGTTGTGCTCAATATTTAAACCTCTAATACCGAAACAACCAAATAAATCAATTTGTTCATTGCTCGCTGGACTTTAGGCGCCTGGTGTACCTTGCCAGATCGAGAAGATCTCACCTCACTACGTAGTATTCCAAAGATAGTAATGCGATCACAACAAAAAGAAAACAGCCTCTACGGGTAATTCTTGGCCCCCTGGAAAATGAGCCTGAAGTAAATATTATCAGGGCTGAGACAACTCCTATAGTGAATACGGAAGTGCATAATGACGAATGCATCCCAAATTCTTTTGACAGTGTGCATTCTGACAATACCTACCCGAAAAGTAGAAGGAGAATCTAAGAATTAGTACGAGGAACGTACGCACTCAAGAAAGAACAAGAAAGAACATTTGACAACCTGATTGCAGAAGCAAAAAACATGAATTTAGATATTTTAGGTGTATCCGAAACAAGACGGACATATGCTAGTTATATAAGGAGAGAAGATTACATATTCATTAACTGGGGAGAAGATCATCACGAGAGAATAGTAGGAATGTTAGTAAAAAGAAATTTACACAAAAATATAAGTGGATTCTGGGCTCATAAAGACAGTATGATACAACTCAAAATTAAGACAAGCCCGTTTGACATAGTAATTCTTCAGACTATGCTCCAACAACTGATTATAGTGACGAATAGCTAGAAGAATATTATGAGGACCATGAGGACCTACAACAAACACTGAGAGTTGTAAAATCATCAGAAGTCCTAACTGTCATGGCAGACATGAACGCAAAAGTTGGTAAACTAAATATAAGCAGATAGTAGGGCATCATGGTATGGGAAACAGAAACGACAGAGGAGACCGGCTGATACAGTTCTGTGAAGAAACCAATCTTATTATTTGTAACACATTTTCCCAACATAACCCTAGGAAACTGTATAAGTGGAAAAGCCCTGGAGCTATAACAAGAAACCAAATTGACTACATTATGAATGGAAATAGATTTAAAAACAATCTTAAAAATTGGAAGCACTAGACTCGAGTCTAGTGCTTCCAATCTGACATGGACAAGGCCCAAGGTTCGTACAGGAATACGATCATCGTTGCCAGTAGTGGGTTGTGCTCAATATTTAAACCTCTAATCCCGAAACAACCAAATTTGTATCCACCAAATTTAACAACCAAAATTGTAGATCATCACACTCATCACTCCTTTCTTCCATTACAGACACATCACAGAGTCGACTCGACGCGTTATCCAGATCAAGTCGCCTTATCGGTTAACGCAGAGGATGCCTCGCGTTAAAAGTGCCGCTCAGAGACATGCGCTATATACAGCCGGGAAGAAGAAGGTAAAGGCGAGGAAGGTCGCTACGACTGCTGAGCCTATATCTACGAGCATCAGTCCGGCTCCTACACCAGCCGAAGCCGTCCCAGTTGATGAAGAAACCACAACTCAAGCCAGCAGCAGCCGGAAAGTTCCAACCAGCTCCAAGACGATGCAGCATAATCTTCCAGTGACCTCCACACAGGAGGAAGCAACAGCAACATCTGAGGACTTCACAGGCAGAATACTGCTCAAACAGACAAACGTGGGCGAAGCTAAACTGTCGGCGCTACCAACAGACAAGATAATCAGTCTGTTGGAAGACGAGCTGGTAAGACACAACATCAACCAGCTGTGCAAGACATCTGATGGAGTAGTGGTCTCCATCAACAAAAACCCAAATACCACAGCACTGAGACAGAAGATCGCACGAGATGAGAAAGCCGACATAAAGCTTCACCACGGCATCTTATTGGAAGCCTGCCGACACAACATGATGAAACGATAGGTCATTAAACGAGTCAAGACCCATCTCACCAACGACCAGATCAGGGAGTTGCTGACAAGAGAGAACCACAAACTCAAGATCACCAGCGCCGAGAGAATCATCGGAAAGAACAACATCCCCTCTACTGTCGTCGTCGTAACATCAGAGGACCGATTGATCCCTCAATACATCAGATGGGACAAGAGAGACCAAGTTCCAGAGCACTACATACCCAGAGTGCTGCAGTGATCTAAGTGCCAGAAGTTTTGGCACACCCGTGCCACCTGCAAGAGTGAGGTTGAAGTTTGCAGTTACTGCTCTGGACCTCATCCATACAGTCAGTGCCAGCATGCAAAGACCGACAAGGACTTCAGGAGGCCTAACAATAACAGAAGATGCAAGTTCAGCAGATGATAGCTCAGGATGTCGCTCGAATGGTGGCTATAAAGGCTGAGACGGATGGACAGCTACTTAAAATACAAAACACTTTTAATGAGATGCTCGACCATTGCCTGACCAAGACTCAGCCAACCACACCCGAACCAGAGGATACAAGGGCACAAACAGAAGAAGAAGCAACAGAGGAAGAACTATATCGCTCACCACCAAGGTCCGACTGGCGAACTCCGAGAAGATTCGAAGGCAACTCACGAAGGGGAAATAGGAGGAACACCAGGAGAGACGACAACTGGTAAAACTCCCTGAAGGAAACAGCACCATATGACGGGGTGGGTACTCAATTACTCCAGGCCTCAACAAGTGCGCGACTCTGCCCAGACATGAACAACATCAACAAAGAAAGTAACGAACGCATTCAACCCATCAGAAGCCGGGAAACTGACAACAAGCAGCCCAAAGTACGAAAGAGAAACTTCAAGCTACACCATAGACACCCTACACAGCCAAGTCGAAACCCGAAGGCTGAAAGGGGGTACTCGTACCAAAACTGGAATTCGAACAACCAAATAAATTAATGTGAAAAATTCCAAAACATACCCTGTTGCTGATATCAACTCTTATCACAATCCTGTAGTCTTAAAATTACAAATAAAACTTAAAAACACAGGAATAAGGACACCAAAGACACCTTGAATAGATATATCGGCATTTAAACAAGCAGACATAAGTCAACTATACCTGGTTGAAGTAAAACATAAATATGATAGACTAATCGTTGAAAGTATGGAACAACATAGACGTGAAAATCCTGAGGATAAAATTAATACAAAATGGGAATGTGTAAAAACAAGTATACAAATTGCAAATACCACCTTGTCAGTGAAGATAAATAAGAAAAAGCAATTATGGATAACCGATGAAATCTTGAGCAACATGACTCAAAGAAAGAAAGCAAAGAACACTCCAGAGCAGGGGTGGGCAAACTACGGCCCGACACCTGATTTTATGCGGCCCGCGAGGGCATTTAGGAATAAATATTTTTACTTCGTTTTAAGTTATTTTGTTGAATTTTAAAGAATTTCATGTACCGTAATGATTGTTTCAACATTTTAAATAAGATTTCTTTCTAATTATCAATTTTTGTAAACAGTCCTTGGCCTTTGTAATGTAATGCTGCTGCTGCTGCTGCTGCTGCTGCTGCTGCTGCTGCTGCTGCTGCTGCTGCTGCTGCTGCTGCTGCTGCTGCTTCTTCTTCTTCTTCTTCTTCTTCTTCTTCTTCTTCTTCTTCTTCTTCTTCTTCTTCTTCTTCTTCTTCTTCTTCTTCTTCTTCTTCTTCTTCTTCTTCTTCTTCTTCTTCTTCTTCTTCTTCTTCTTCTTCTTCTTCTTCTTCTTCTTCTTCTTCTTCTTCTTCTTCTTCTTCTTCTTCTTCTTCTTCTTCTTCTTCTTCTTCTTCTTCTTCTTCTTCTTCTTCTTCTTCTTCTTCTTCTTCTTCTTCTTCTTCTTCTTCTTCTTCTTCTTCTTCTTCTTCTTCTTCTTCTTCTTCTTCTTTCTTCTTCTTCTTCTTCTTCTTCTTCTTCTTCTTCTTCTTCTTCTTCTTCTTCTTCTTCTTCTTCTTCTTCTTCTTCTTCTTCTTCTTCTTCTTCTTCTTCTTCTTCTTCTTCTTCTTCTTCTTCTTCTTCTTCTTCTTCTTCTTCTTCTTCTTCTTCTTCTTCTTCTTCTTCTTCTTCTTCTTCTTCTTCTTCTTCTTCTTCTTCTTCTTCTTCTTCTTCTTCTTCTTCTTCTTCTTCTTCTTCTTCTTCTTCTTCTTCTTCTTCTTCTTCTTCTTTCGTTCGCCTTAGATACTATAACTGCAATGTTGCCTCTTGTGTGAATTTAACTGTCCTTTTTAGTTCACTCAGCAATCCATAGAGTTTATCTTCCACTGTCGTCTCTCTTGGCCAGAAGGTTAGCCTAGACATGTTGTAATTTGGGCAGTCTTTGAGTATGTGCTCTGCTGTCTGCGACGATAATCCACACGTGCACATGGCTGATTCACCAATCTTGAATCTTGTATACATGTGGTTGCGTAATCTATTGTGTCCTGTTCTGAGAAGCAGAATAATGACTTGTTCTGGTCTGTCCACAACGTGGTAGTCGTCTTGAGCAGGTTTTGGTGGCTTTCTGACTGATTTGATCATTCTTTTCTTTTGTTGGTAACGGGCACATCAGGCTGTTCTTCTTTTGCTCCCTCCTTAGCCAATCGATCAGTTCTGTCGTTTCCACAGTGGGATGGTATCCACTGTATGGTGACCTTATGCTGGCTGCTAAGTTCAGAAAGTAGTGTTCTTAATACTGGCAATTTCCAAGACATCATTTTGTTTTCGTTGAGGTGAGTTTCTTGCAAGCAACACACGCTTGCCCTTTCTTGGTCCAAGATGTTCTCTAGTTCTATTGTTTTGTTGCTGAATCCCTCCGCATTCCAGTGCATTAGTTTTAGTCTTTGTTTGGTATGGCCAGACGCTCTATTCTCAGGTCCCCTGGCTCCACAGGACATCTTAGAAGGACCTCCAGTAGTCATGGTTGGACTCTTTCGAGACATATGGCCCGGCACTGCACCTGCCTGGGGGTCCAAAGTAGGGCGAGCACCGTAACATTTAGCCGTAGTCGACATATTTCATTGCGCGTGATTGGTGGCATCCTGATTTCTGTGGTGCGCCTCCTGGCTGGTTGCCTCTTTATTCAGCACCTTTCCTTTGCTAGAGCAGACTGTGGTCTTACTCGAGTTTAGGTGTGTAGGCACGCACACACATGTCTGCGCATGCACGTACAAGCATACGGATCTAGAGCGTTCTGTATATTTCTCGGCGCCAGTGACTCGCCGTCGCCCCTTCTCCTGTTAGTTGAAACAGTTCCGCCACGAGAAGGCCAGAAGTTGGACTTCTGCTGCATAGGTGATGAATGCACGAGCCATTAGGGTATTTATGCAAGGTTTGGCGCTCAGCCCAACCCGGCCCCTGGCTACATACAGCAAGATTTGGAACCATGTTATGCTAAAATGCGAATTTATCGATATTTATATAGAGAAATATTTATCGACATGAAAAATTTAATAAGGATGATTTTATGAAAAACAGATATTTCTCCGGTGAACAAAATGATTTATTTTGCAAGAAAATATTAAATTTAAAAGTCTTTTGCTGTTTTAAATTATTTCCACATTTACAATGTTCAAATTAATTTATTTGTTGTAGTAGTCTTGATATATTTCTGAAATTTATTCTGAGTTTACTACTTGTTTTCCGAATATTTTATTTTCACACACAGCCGGAAGTAGGTTTTGTTTCATTTCCGTTTTAAAGTTTTGTACAGTTCTGACTGTTCGAATTTTATTAAAATAATGAGTGTCAATAACAAACGTAAGATTGAAGATGAATGCCGTGTTTTTAATTATGAATGGACAACTAAGTACTGTTTTATAAAAGTTGGTAGCAAATCGGTTTGCTTGCTGTGTCGTGAGTAAGTGGCTGTCTTCAAGGAGTACAATTTAAAAAGACATTATCAAACAAAATATTCCAATTTCGGATACAATTTAACAACCGAAGGGAGGGAAAGGAAATGCCTTGAGTTGGTGAAAATTTTTGGAGAAACAGCAAACTGTGTTCACTAAACAGTCTTGAATTCAAGATGCTGCAACTGAAGCTAGTCTTGTGCTGTCACATACAGAATTGTAAAACAGAACAAGCCATTTTTCTGATGGCGAGTTCATCAAGGAATGTTTGCTAGATGCAGCAAACATTATGTGTCCAGAACCAAAAAAAACAAAAAAAAAAAAAAAAAAAAAAAAAAAAAAAAACAGATCTGACAACATTACTTTATCCAGGAGAACTGTGGTCAGACGTGTTGATAAGATAAGTGACAATGTTGTGCATAAACTTCATGATGCGAGGAAACAATTTTTGTGGTAGTCTCCGATGTACATGATACTGCCCAATTATTGATATTTATACGTGGAATAAACACTTTTTTCAAACTCACTGAAGAGTTATTGAGTGTTGAGTCACTCAAAGACACAACCACAGGAGATGATATATTCAATGCTTTTACTAACTGTATTGAAAGAACTGTGTTAGTTCGGAACAAGATGGCAAGTGTTACAACTGACGGAGCTCGTGCTCTGACTAGAAAAAAATGTAGGTCTGGTAAAGTTGATAAGTGATAAGATTAAAGCAGAATATCCAGACCACACATTATTACCACTTCACTGTGTGATTCATCAAGAAAGTCTGTGAAAAACTGTTTTGAATATCAAGCATATTATTGACCCAGTTGTCAGTGTCATCAACCTCATCAGATCAAGAGGACTTAATCACATACAGTTCAAGGCATTATTTGACGATTTGGAAACTGAACAATAACACCAGTGTTCGATGGCTGAGTATCCGCAAGGTGTTGAGGCGAGTGTGGGAACTCAGAGAAAAAATAGTGATGTTCCTAGAGATGAAGGGCATTGAATGTGACTTTAATACTAATATTGTCAATAAAGAGTGGAAGTTAGACTTTATGTTTGCCATTGAAATTATGGAAATGTTAAATGAACTGAATTGACAAACTTCAGGGCAATGGTGTGTTCGAACATGAATTGTATGTACATGTAAAATCATTTCAGGCAAAACTCTCACTGTACTCCAGACAAGCAAGTGAAAAAGATTTTGTCACTTCCATTTGCTGAAACAAGAAACCATTTCTGATGAAATGACTGAAAAGTACAAATCTCAATTAGATGCACTGATTGAAGAATTTGGATGGAGATTCCAAGATTTCAAGAACGTAGAGCCACAGTTCAATATTCTCAGTTCTCCTTTCAGTGCAGAAGCTGATACAGCCACATAGGATATACAGTTGGAGCTGCTTGACTTAGAAGCAGTTCATGACCTGAAAGAGAAATTCAAGTCAGATGGTTTGCTGGATTTCTATGGATCTTTATCACAAGAATCATTTCCCAACTTGAAAAACTTTGCAGCTAAACTTTTATAATTGTTTGGATCAACATACATTTGCGAACAAGCATTCTCTTCCTTGAAGATCACCAAATCTAAGAGTAGGTCTTTATTGTCGGACTGCAACTTGCATGCTGTCATGCGAATTTCAACAAGTAAACTTGCTCCAGATTTCAAGTATATTGTCAAAAAGTGCAAGCAGTTACATACATCTCATTAGAAATCAACAATTATAGTAACAGTGTAGTCGGTGTGTGTCTAAATTAAAGCCATTGATAGATAATAAAGAACATTTGTTATAATAACATGGAGTAGAATCTTGTTAACAAATTAGTAAACGTTTCTGTCCATATTGTCAAATATAATGTATAAGTATATAAGTAAAATAACATTGCAATCATTATTTATTTATACTGCTTAATAACCTATAAATAATTAATAATTACTTATTGTGATAGGTTGCTGTAAGCAAAATCGACATTTTGTACAATACTAGCTGACCCGGCCTGGCTTCGCCCAGCCCCTGGCGGGGATCTATCTATCTATCTATCTATCTATCTATCTATCTATCTATCTATCTATCTATCTATCTATCTATCTATCTATCTATCTATCTATCTATCTATCTATCTATCTATCTATCTATCTATCTATCTATCTATCTATCTATCTATCTATCTATCTATCTATCTATCTATCTATCTATCTATCTATCTATCTATCTATCTATCTATCTATCTATCTATCTATCTATCTATCTATCTATCTATCTATCTATCTATCTATCTATCTATCTATCTATCTATCTATCTATCTTCCTACCTATCTATCTACCTATCTATCTATCTATCTATCTATCTATCTATCTATCTATCTATCTATCTATCTATCTATCTATCTATCTACCGCAAGCGACATCATCCTTTCATCGTGCAATGTTCGCAAATCACGATCAGTGGCTTCACAAAGATGGCCTAAGTATAGGCCATCTCAACATCTATCATTTGCTCAATAAATTACCTGAGCTTTCGGTAATAGTGTGCAAACAATTCCATGTGTTTGGAATCACAGAAAGTCGTCTCAACGACAAAATATCCGACTCTGAAATCACTCTTAAGGGGTTTAAAGTAATTCGAAGAGACGCAAATCAAAAATTAGAGACAGGTATTGCTGTATACATTTCCAATTCTCTCAACTGTTACCGTAGAAGTGATCTCGAGTCAGTAGAGATAGAATGTGTTTGGTTAGAGGTGAAGCCAGCCAGCCAACAGCCGTTTCTCATTGGATACCTATATAGGAATCCGTGTGCTGGGTACAATTGGTATGACTGTTTCACTACAATGATGGATATAGTGTTTACAGAAGGTAGAGAAGTCATGATATTAGGTGACTTTAACATAGATATTCCTAAATCCAACCAGACATGGGACGATATCATTCTTTCTTACAATTTCAAACAACTAATAAACCGTCCCACAAGGGTTACTGACACATCCTCAACTATAATTGATCATATATATGTTACTTGTCCAGATAATATTATTGAATGTTCTGTTCCTGTTTGTACAGTTAGTGACCACTACCCGGTATGTTGTACATGGTCAAGAATTGGGTTCAAACCTCTTAAACATAAACATGTAAGTATCAAATTTAGGAATTTTAAAGCATTCAACCAAGATTTATTTTTGCAAGACTTAAGAAAAGCAGCCCTTGATCACGTTTACCAACTTCCTGACCCGGACGATGCATTAGCTTTCTGGACGAAGACAGTCTACAATGTGTTCGATAAACACGTGCCAATCAAAGAAGTTCGAGTCAAAAATCAACATAAATCCCCATGGGTCACTAGAGAAGTGCTGGAAATCATGAGAGAGCGAGATACAGCACACAAAAATAAAGACTTCATCAATTACCGCAGACTAAGGAATAAAGTTAAATATGACATTCGTAGGATAAAAAAAGATCATTTTAAAAATTTGATTGTAGATAATTCAAACAGTACAAATATATGGAAGGCTATTAACTTGCTAACCAATAAGAAACGCCCTACAGAATCAGCAATACCAAATTCTATAACATGCGATGAATTCAGTTGGTTCTTTCAATCAGAAATAGAGAATCTAAAGTCTTCAATACCAGACTCATCGTGTAATTTAAGTTCACTGGCATCATTCTGTGAGGAGAAGTGCACCAGAAATATTCCCGATGAGATTCCTTTAATGTCTGTTGCAGACGTTTATAAATATCTCTTGAACCTCAAATCAACAAACTCACACGGCCTAGATGGTATCAGTAATAGAATTCTTCGTTGTGGTGCACCAGTCATTAGTGAGTCCTTAACGTTCATATATAACCAGTGCCTGGCCAAAAACTACTTTCCATCTGCTTTTAAAATTGCTAAAGTGTTTCCGCTAATTA
>CAWUFQ010000269.1:0-66017 GCA_963921405.1 Cepaea hortensis | reverse complement strand
ATTCGTGAGGGTTTCTCATGCAGGCCCAACACATGGGCGAGCACCCCAGGTTTGTTTTTTTTTTTTTTTAAGTCCGAAGGTCACGACCTACTTTCATTTATAAAGGGATTCTCCAAGAATCTCCAAAAATATTTGTACTCTCAGAAACTTCCCCTGCCTCCGAAACGCCCAGATCCGGAGTTTAAACCGCTCCCTTCTGTCCGTTGGGAGTGGCGATTACACATAGCCCTCGTGCAGTGCACAAAAGTACTAGAATTGGGTTGGGCGCTTACTGCTTCCCGACAACCAATCGCCTCTCGCCTTATCTCTTGTGCATTCAGTAAATAAATAGGTTGTCACCAGTGTGTATCTTACTGACATGCTGACACCATGGACTGCTTTTATGTGAAGGAGTGTTCCTTCTCTCTGTGGCCACTTTTGACCACTATTTTATTGGCATCCCAACGATGCCTTTATAGTATTGCGCGGACCTCAGAGAGAAGTGTCCAAGTAGTCGTTCAGCTCCTTCTCCCCTAATCAGGTATATAAACAACAAAGCGGCACCAGTCATCGTCTACGGCCATACCACGTTGAAAATACCGGTTCTCGTCCGATCACCGAAGTCAAGTAATGTCGGGCGTGGTTACTACTTAGATGGTTGACCGCTTGGGAACACCACGTCTTGTATACATTTTTATTTTATTTTTGTTGTTTCTTGTGTTTTTAGCCCTGTACAATTTTGTTGTTTTGGTACCCGCCTGTCTACTAGCACTGTAGACCTCCGGACAAATCTACAGGTTTTCAGTCTCCCAGTGAAACCCGCCACAACAACACAACACGTGTTGCTGGCCTTCTTATGTTTTAATTGTCACCCCTTGAAATTTTGTCTTTTAAGTGAGACCCTGGGTTTCTAAGAACCATAGCCCTCCGGACAAACCCGCAAGTGTTCAGTCTCACACACAAAAAGACAGACAAGACAGATAGCGAACTCTTGTGCATCAAGAGGACCACACCAACAAACCCCGTTTAGCATCTGATGATGGTTGACCACCCGAGTTCTGGTCTCTACACGCACAAACAGCACTCACACTATTCTATTACAAATATTACAAGTCGGAGAATTGGGCTGGCTAGACAAACTGGCCTGGCTTTACGGGGCTTTTTCAACTGAGATTGTTTTACTGGGTCTCTCGGTGAGAAATTGAGTACCTAACAGTCCACCCCCTGTCATACTTTTGTTGCATACTGGACACTGCCACCATTCCTCCAGTCGCGCCCAGACACAGAACACGCGGTTTTTAGGTACTGGTTCTTTTCCTCCTCATTCCGCCGGCATTTGGGCCGTCTCAGGGTTTTGGAGTCGCTGTTTCGGGTATATGGTGCGCAATTCACAGCTTGATAACTCTTCTCCTGTATTCCAGTACCAGTACTCAAGTCACACCCACTCCAAGACCCATCAACCCAACCGATACAGGCCCCACACATGGGCAAGCACCCCAGGTTTTTTTTTTTTTTTTTTTTGTTTTTTTTTTTAAGTCCGAAGGTCACGACCTACTTTCATTTATAAAGGGATTCTCCAAGAATCTCCAAAAATATTTGTACTCTCAGAAACTTCCCCTGCCTCCGAAACGCCCAGATCCGGAGTTTAACCCGCTCCCTTCTGTCCGTTGGGAGTGGCGATTACGCATAGCCCTCGTGCAGTGCACAAAAGTACTAGAATTGGGTTGGGCGCTTACTGCTTCCCGACAACCAATCGCCTCTCGCCTTATCTCTTGTGCATTCAGTAAATAAATAGGTTGTCACCAGTGTGTACCTTACTGACATGCTGATACCATGGACTGCTTTTATGTGAAGGAGTGTTCCTTCTCTCTGTGGCCACTTTTGACCACCATTTTATTGGCATCCCAACGATGCCTTTATAGTAATGCGCGGACCTCAGAGAGAAGTGTCCAAGTAGTCGTTCAGCCCCTTCTCCCCTAATCAGGTATATAAACAACAAAGCGGCACCAATCATCGTCTACGGCCATACCACGTTGAAAATACCGGTTCTCATCCGATCACCGAAGTCAAGTAACGTCGGGCGTTGTTACTTCTTAGATGGTTGACCGCTTGGGAACACCACGTGTTGTATACATTTTTATTTTATTTTTGTTGTGTCTTGTGTTTTTAGCCCTGTACAATTTTGTTGTTTTGGTACCCGACTGTCTACTAGCACTGTAGACCTCCGGACAAATCTACAGGTTTTCAGTCTCCCAGTGAAACCCGCCACAACAACACAACACGTGTTGCTGGCCTTCTTATGTTTTAATTGTCACCCCTTGAAATTTTGTGTTTTAAGTGAGACACTGGGTTTCTAAGAACCATAGCCCTCCGGACAAACCCGCAAGTGTTCAGTCTCACACACAAAAAGACAGACAAGACAGATAGCGAACTCTTGTGCATCAAGAGGACCACACCAACAAACCCCGTTTAGCATCTGATGATGGTTGACCACCCGAGTGCTGGTCTCTACACGCACAAACAGCACTCACACTATTCTATTACAAATATTACAAGTCGGAGAATTGGGCTGGCTAGACAAACTGGCCTGGCTTTACGGGGCTTTTTCAACTGAGTTTGTTTTACTGGGTCTCTCGGTGAGAAATTGAGTACCTAACAGTCCACCCCCTGTCATACTTTTGTTGCATACTGGACACTGCCACCATTCCTCCAGTCGCGCCCAGACACAGAACACGCGGTTTTTAGGCACTGGTTCTTTTCTTCCTCATTCCGCCGGCATTTGGGCCGTCTCAGGGTTATGGAGTTGGTGTTTCGGGTATATGGTGCGCAATTCACAGCTTGATAACTCTCCTCCTGTATTCCAGTACCAGTACTCAAGTCACACCCACTCCAAGACCCATCAACCCAACCGATACAGGCCCCACACATGGGCAAGCACCCCAGGTATTTTTTTTTTTAAGTCCGAAGGTCACAACCTACTTTCATTTATAAAGGGATTCTCCAAGAATCTCCAAAAATATTTGTACTCTCAGAAACTTCCCCTGCCTCCGAAACGCCCAGATCCGGAGTTTAACCCGCTCCCTTCTGTCCGTTGGGAGTGGCGATTACACATAGCCCTCGTGCAGTGCACAAAAGTACTAGAATTGGGTTGGGCGCTTACATCTTCCCGACAACCAATCGCCTCTCGCCTTATCTCTTGTGCATTCAGTAAATAAATAAGTTGTCACCAGTGTGTACCTTACTGACATGCTGACACCGTGGACTGCTTTTATGTGAAGGAGTGTTCCTTCTCTCTGTGGCCACTTTTGACCACCATTTTATTGGCATCCCAACGATGCCTTTATAGTATTGCGCGGACCTCAGAGAGAAGTGTCCAAGTAGTCGTTCAGCCCCTTCTCCCCTAATCAGGTATATAAACAACAATGCGGCACCAGTCATCGTCTACGGCCATACCACGTTGAAAATACCGGTTCTCGTCCGATCACCGAAGTCAAGTAACGCCGGCGTGGTTACTACTTAGATGGTTGACCGTTTGGGAACACCACGTGTTGTTGACATTTTTATTTTATTTTTGTTGTGTCTTGTGTTTTTAGCCCTGTACAATTTTGTTTTGGTACCCGCCTGTCTACTAGCACTGTAGACCTCCGGACAAATCTACAGGTTTTCAGTCTCCCAGTGAAACCCGCCACAGCAACACAACACGTGTTGCTGGCCTTCTTATGTTTTAATTGTCACCCCTTGAAATTTTGTGTTTTAAGTGAGACCCTGGGTTTCTAAGAACCATAGCCCTCCGGACAAACCCGCAAGTGTTCAGTCTCACACACAAAAAGACAGACAAGACAGATAGCGAACTCTTGTGCATCAACAGGACCACACCAACAAACCCCGTTTAGCATCTGATGATGGTTGACCACCCGAGTTCTGGTCTCTACACGCACAAACAGCACTCACACTATTCTATTACAAATATTACAAGTCGGAGAATTGGGCTGGCTAGACAAACTGGCCTGGCTTTACGGGGCTTTTTCAATTGAGCTTGTTTTACTGGTTCTCTTGGTGAGAAATTGAGTACCTAACAGTCCTCCCCCTGTCATACTTTTGTTGCATACTGGACACTGCCACCATTCCTCCAGTCGCGCCCAGACACAGAACACGCGGTTTGCAGGCACTGGTTCTTTTCCTCCTCATTCCGCCGGCATTTGGGCCGTCTCAGGGTTATGGAGTCGGTGTTTCGGGTATATGGTGCGCAATTCACAGCTTGATAACTCTCCTCCGTATTCCAGTACCAGTACTCAAGTCACACCCACTCCAAGACCCATCAACCCAACCGATACAGGCCCCACACATGGGCAAGCACCCCTGTTGTTTTTTTTTTAAGTCCGAAGGTCACGACCTACTTTCATTTATAAATAGATTCTCCAGGAATCTCCAAAAATATTTGTACTCTCAGAAACTTCCCCTGCCTCCGAAACGCCCAGATCCGGAGTTTAACCCGCTCCCTTCTGTCCGTTGGGAGTGGCGATTACGCATAGCCCTCGTGCAGTGCACAAAAGTACTAGAATTGGGTTGGGCGCTTACTGCTTCCCGACAACCAATCGCCTCTCGCCTTATCTCTTGTGCATTCAGTAAATAAATAGGTTGTCACCAGTGTGTACCTTACTGACATGCTGACACCATGGACTGCTTTTATGTGAAGGAGTGTTCCTTCTCTCTGTGGCCACTTTTGATAACCATTTTATTGGCATCCCAACGATGCCTTTATAGTATTGCGCGGACCTCAGAGAGAAGTGTCCAAGTAGTCGTTCAGCCCCTTCTCCCCTAATCAGGTATATAAACAACAATGCGGCACCAGTCATCGTCTACGGCCATACCACGTTGAAAATACCGGTTCTCGTCCGATCACCGAAGTCAAGTAATGTCGGGCGTGGTTACTACTTAGATGGTTGACCGCTTGGGAACACCACGTGTTGTATACATTTTTATTTTATTTTTGTTGTGTCTTGTGTTTTTAGCCCTGTACAATTTTGTTGTTTTGGTACCCGCCTGTCTACTAGCACTGTAGACCTCCGGACAAATCTACAGGTTTTCAGTCTCCCAGTGAAACCCGCCACAACAACACAACACGTGTTGCTGGCCTTCTTATGTTTTAATTGTCACCCCTTGAAATTTTGTGTTTTAAGTGAGACCCTGGGTTTCTAAGAACCATAGCCCTCCGGACAAACCCGCAAGTGTTCAGTCTCACACACAAAAAGACAGACAAGACAGATAGCGAACTCTTGTGCATCAACAGGACCACACCAACAAACCCCGTTTAGCATCTGATGATGGTTGACCACCCGAGTTCTGGTCTCTACACGCACAAACAGCACTAACACTATTCTATTACAAATATTACAAGTCGGAGAATTGGGCTGGCTAGACAAACTGGCCTGGCTTTACGGGGCTTTTTCAACTGAGCTTGTTTTACTGGGTCTCTCGGTGAGAAATTGAGTACCTAACAGTCCACCCCCTGTCATACTTTTGTTGCATACTGGACACTGCCACCATTCCTCCAGTTGCGCCCAGACACAGAACACGCGGTTTTTAGGCACTGGTTCTTTTCTGCCTCATTCCGCCGGCATTTGGGCCGTCTCAGGGTTATGGAGTCGGTGTTTCGGGTATATGGTGCGCAATTCACAGCTTGATAACTCTCCTCCTGTATTCCAGTACCAGTACTCAAGTCACACCCACTCCAAGACCCATCAACCCAACCGATACATGCCCCACACATGGGCAAGCACCCCAGGTTTTTTTTTTTTTTAAGTCCGAAGGTCACGACCTACTTTCATTTATAAAGGGATTCTCCAAGAATCTCCAAAAATATTTGTACTCTCAGAAACTTCCCCTGCCTCCGAAACGCCCAGATCCGGAGTTTAACCCGCTCCCTTCTGTCCGTTGGGAGTGGCGATTACACATAGCCCTCGTGCAGTGCACAAAAGTACTAGAATTGGGTTAAGCGCTTACTGCTTCCCGACAACCAATCGCCTCTCGCCTTATCTCTTGTGCATTCAGTAAATAAATAGGTTGTCACCAGTGTGTACCTTACTGACATGCTGATACCATGGACTGCTTTTATGTGAAGGAGTGTTCCTTCTCTCTGTGGCCACTTTTGACCACCATTTTATTGGCATCCCAACGATGCCTTTATAGTATTGCGCGGACCTCAGAGAGAAGTGTCCAAGTAGTCGTTCAGCTCCTTCTCCCCTAATCAGGTATATAAACAACAAAGCGGCACCAGTCATCGTCTACGGCCATACCACGTTGAAAATACCGGTTTTCGTCCGATCACCGAAGTCAAGTAACGTCGGGCGTGGTTACTACTTAGATGGTTGACCGCTTGGGAACACCACGTCTTGTATACATTTTTATTTTATTTTTGTTGTTTCTTGTGTTTTTAGCCCTGTACAATTTTGTTGTTTTGGTACCCACCTGTCTACTAGCACTGTAGACCTCCGGACAAATCTACAGGTTTTCAGTCTCCCAGTGAAACCCGCCACAACAACACAACACGTGTTGCTGGCCTTCTTATGTTTTAATTGTCACCCCTTGAAATTTTGTCTTTTAAGTGAGACCCTGGGTTTCTAAGAACCATAGCCCTCCGGACAAACCCGCAAGTGTTCAGTCTCACACACAAAAAGACAGACAAGACAGATAGCGAACTCTTGTGCATCAACAGGACCACACCAACAAACCCCGTTTAGCATCTGATGATGGTTGACCACCCGAGTTCTGGTCTCTACACGCACAAACAGCACTCACACTATTCTATTACAAATATTACAAGTCGGAGAATTGGGCTGGCTAGACAAACTGGCCTGGCTTTACGGGGCTTTTTCAACTGAGCTTGTTTTACTGGGTCTCTCGGTGAGAAATTGAGTACCTAACAGTCCACCCCCTGTCATACTTTTGTTGCATACTGGACACTGCCACCATTCCTCCAGTCGCGCCCAGACACAGAACACGCGGTTTTTAGGCACTGGTTCTTTTCTGCCTCATTCCGCCGGCATTTGGGCCGTCTCAGGGTTATGGAGTCGGTGTTTCGGGTATATGGTGCGCAATTCACAGCTTGATAACTCTCCTCCTGTATTCCAGTACCAGTACTCAAGTCACACCCACTCCAAGACCCATCAACCCAACCGATACATGCCCCACACATGGGCAAGCACCCCAGGTGTTTTTTGTTTTTTTAAGTCCGAAGGTCACGACCTACTTTCATTTATAAAGGGATTCTCCAAGAATCTCCAAAAATATTTGTACTCTCAGAAACTTCCCCTGCCTCCGAAACGCCCAGATCCGGAGTTTAACCCGCTCCCTTCTGTCCGTTGGGAGTGGCGATTACACATAGCCCTCGTGCAGTGCACAAAAGTACTAGAATTGGGTTAAGCGCTTACTGCTTCCCGACAACAAATCGCCTATCGCCTTATCTCTTGTGTATTCAGTAAATAAATAGGTTGTCACCAGTGTGTATCTTACTGACATGCTGACACCATGGACTGCTTTTATGTGAAGGAGTGTTCCTTCTCTCTGTGGCCACTTTTGACCACCATTTTATTGGCATCCCAACGATGCCTTTATAGTATTGCGCGGACCTCAGAGAGAAGTGTCCAAGTAGTAGTTCAGCTCCTTCTCCCCTAATCAGGTATATAAACAACAAAGCGGCACCAGTCATCGTCTACGGCCATACCACGTTGAAAATACCGGTTCTCGTCCGATCACCGAAGTCAAGTAACGTCGGGCGTGGTTACTACTTAGATTGTTGACCGCTTGGGAACACCACGTGTTGTATACATTTTTATTTTATTTTTGTTGTGTCTTGTGTTTTTAGCCCTGTACAATTTTGTTGTTTTGGTACCCGCCTGTCTACTAGCACTGTAGACCTCCGGACAAATCTACAGGTTTTCAGTCTCCCAGTGAAACCCGCCACAACAACACAACACGTGTTGCTGGCCTTCTTATGTTTTAATTGTCACCCCTTGAAATTTTGTGTTTTAAGTGAGACCCTGGGTTTCTAAGAACCATAGCCCTCCGGACAAACCCGCAAGTGTTCAGTCTCACACACAAAAAGACAGACAAGACAGATAGCGAACTCTTGTGCATCAAGAGGACCACACCAACAAACCCCGTTTAGCATCTGATGATGGTTGACCACCCGAGTTCTGGTCTCTACACGCACAAACAGCACTCACACTATTCTATTACAAATATTACAAGTCGGAGAATTGGGCTGGCTAGACAAACTGGCCTGGCTTTACGGGGCTTTTTCAACTGAGCTTGTTTTACTGGGTCTCTCGGTGAGAAATTGAGTACCTAACAGTCCACCCCCTGTCATACTTTTGTTGCATACTGGACACTGCCACCATTCCTCCAGTCGCGCCCAGACACAGAACACGCGGTTTTTAGGCACTGGTTCTTTTCTTCCTCATTCCGCCGGCATTTGGGCCGTCTCAGGGTTTTGAAGTCGGTGTTTCGGGTATATGGTGCGCAATTCACAGCTTGATGACTCTTCTCCTGTATTCCAGTACCAGTACTCAAGTCACACCCACTCCAAGACCCATCAACCCAACCGATACAGGCCCCATACATGGGCAAGCACCCCAGGTGTTTTTTTTTTTTTTTTTTTTTTTTTTTTTATTTTTAAGTCCGAAGGTCACGACCTACTTTCATTTATAAAGGGATTCTCCAAGAATCTCCGAAAATATTTGTACTCTCAGAAACTTCCCCTGCCTCTGAAACGCCCAGATCCGGAGTTTAACCCGCTCTCTTCTGTCCGTTGGGAGTGGCGATTACGCATAGCCCTCGTGCAGTGCACAAAAGTACTAGAATTGGGTTGGGCGCTTACTGCTTCCCGACAACCAATCGCCTCTCGCCTTATCTCTTGTGCATTCAGTAAATAAATAGGTTGTCACCAGTGTGTACCTTACTGACATGCTGATACCATGGACTGCTTTTATGTGAAGGAGTGTTCCTTCTCTCTGTGGCCACTTTTGACCACCATTTTATTGGCATCCCAACGATGCCTTTATAGTATTGCGCGGACCTCAGAGAGAAGTGTCCAAGTAGTCGTTCAGCTCCTTCTCCCCTAATCAGGTATATAAACAACAAAGCGGCACCAGTCATCGTCTACGGCCATACCACGTTGAAAATACCGGTTCTCGTCCGATCACCGAAGTCAAGTAACGTCGGGCGTGGTTACTACTTAGATGGTTGACCGCTTGGGAACACCACGTCTTGTAGACATTTTTATTTTATTTTTGTTGTTTCTTGTGTTTTTAGCCCTGTACAATTTTGTTGTTTTGGTACCCGCCTGTCTACTAGCACTGTAGACCTCCGGACAAATCTACAGGTTTTCAGTCTCCCAGTGAAACCCGCCACAACAACACAACGCGTGTTGCTGGCCTTCTTATGTTTTAATTGTCACCCCTTGAAATTTTGTCTTTTAAGTGAGACCCTGGGTTTCTAAGAACCATAGCCCTCCGGACAAACCCGCAAGTGTTCAGTCTCACACACAAAAAGACAGACAAGACAGATAGCGAACTCTTGTGCATCAAGAGGACCACACCAACAAACCCCGTTTAGCATCTGATGATGGTTGACCACCCGAGTTCTGGTCTCTACACGCACAAACAGCACTCACACTATTCTATTACAAATATTACAAGTCGGAGAATTGGGCTGGCTAGACAAACTGGCCTGGCTTTACGGGGCTTTTTCAACTGAGCTTGTTTTACTGGGTCTCTCGGTGAGAAATTGAGTACCTAACAGTCCACCCCCTGTCATACTTTTGTTGCATACTGGACACTGCCACCATTCCTCCAGTCGCGCCCAGACACAGAACACGCGGTTTTCAGGCACTGGTTCTTTTCTGCCTCATTCCGCCGGCATTTGGGCCGTCTCAGGGTTATGGAGTCGGTGTTTCGGGTATATGGTGCGCAATTCACAGCTTGATAACTCTCCTCCTGTATTCCAGTACCAGTACTCAAGTCACACCCACTCCAAGACCCATCAACCCAACCGATACATGCCCCACACATGGGCAAGCACCCCAGGTTTTTTTTTTTTTAAGTCCGAAGGTCACGACCTACTTTCATTTATAAAGGGATTCTCCAAGAATCTCCAAAAATATTTGTACTCTCAGAAACTTCCCCTGCCTCCGAAACGCCCAGATCCGGAGTTTAACCCGCTCCCTTCTGTCCGTTGGGAGTGGCGATTACACATAGCCCTCGTGCAGTGCACAAAAGTACTAGAATTGGGTTAAGCGCTTACTGCTTCCCGACAACCAATCGCCTCTCGCCTTATCTCTTGTGCATTCAGTAAATAAATAGGTTGTCACCAGTGTGTACCTTACTGACATGCTGATACCATGGACTGCTTTTATGTGAAGGAGTGTTCCTTCTCTCTGTGGCCACTTTTGACCACCATTTTATTGGCATCCCAACGATGCCTTTATAGTAATGCGCGGACCTCAGAGAGAAGTGTCCAAGTAGTCGTTCAGCTCCTTCTCCCCTAATCAGGTATATAAACAACAAAGCGGCACCAGTCATCATCTACGGCCATACCACGTTGAAAATACCGGTTTTCGTCCGATCACCGAAGTCAAGTAACGTCGGGCGTGGTTACTACTTAGATGGTTGACCGCTTGGGAACACCACGTCTTGTAGACATTTTTATTTTATTTTTGTTGTTTCTTGTGTTTTTAGCCCTGTACAATTTTGTTGTTTTGGTACCCGCCTGTCTACTAGCACTGTAGACCTCCGGACAAATCTACAGGTTTTCAGTCTCCCAGTGAAACCCGCCACAACGACACAACGCGTGTTGCTGGCCTTCTTATGTTTTAATTGTCACCCCTTGAAATTTTGTCTTTTAAGTGAGACCCTGGGTTTCTAAGAACCATAGCCCTCCGGACAAACCCGCAAGTGTTCAGTCTCACACACAAAAAGACAGACAAGACAGATAGCGAACTCTTGTGCATCAACAGGACCACACCAACAAACCCCGTTTAGCATCTGATGATGGTTGACCACCCGAGTTCTGGTCTCTACACGCACAAACAGCACTCACACTATTCTATTACAAATATTACAAGTCGGAGAATTGGGCTGGCTAGACAAACTGGCCTGGCTTTACGGGGCTTTTTCAACTGAGCTTGTTTTACTGGGTCTCTCGGTCAGAAATTGAGTACCTAACAGTCCACCCCCTGTCATACCTTTGTTGCATACTGGACACTGCCACCATTCCTCCAGTCGCGCCCAGACACAGAACACGCGGTTTTCAGGCACTGGTTCTTTTCTGCCTCATTCCGCCGGCATTTGGGCCGTCTCAGGGTTATGGAGTCGGTGTTTCGGGTATATGGTGCGCAATTCACAGCTTGATAACTCTCCTCCTGTATTCCAGTACCAGTACTCAAGTCACACCCACTCCAAGACCCATCAACCCAACCGATACATGCCCCACACATGGGCAAGCACCCCAGGTTTTTTTTTTTTTAAGTCCGAAGGTCACGACCTACTTTCATTTATAAAGGGATTCTCCAAGAATCTCCAAAAATATTTGTACTCTCAGAAACTTCCCCTGCCTCCGAAACGCCCAGATCCGGAGTTTAACCCGCTCCCTTCTGTCCGTTGGGAGTGGCGATTACACATAGCCCTCGTGCAGTGCACAAAAGTACTAGAATTGGGTTAAGCGCTTACTGCTTCCCGACAACCAATCGCCTCTCGCCTTATCTCTTGTGCATTCAGTAAATAAATAGGTTGTCACCAGTGTGTACCTTACTGACATGCTGATACCATGGACTGCTTTTATGTGAAGGAGTGTTCCTTCTCTCTGTGGCCACTTTTGACCACCATTTTATTGGCATCCCAACGATGCCTTTATAGTAATGCGCGGACCTCAGAGAGAAGTGTCCAAGTAGTCGTTCAGCTCCTTCTCCCCTAATCAGGTATATAAACAACAAAGCGGCACCAGTCATCATCTACGGCCATACCACGTTGAAAATACCGGTTTTCGTCCGATCACCGAAGTCAAGTAACGTCGGGCGTGGTTACTACTTAGATGGTTGACCGCTTGGGAACACCACGTCTTGTATACATTTTTATTTTATTTTTGTTGTTTCTTGTGTTTTTAGCCCTGTACAATTTTGTTGTTTTGGTACCCACCTGTCTACTAGCACTGTAGACCTCCGGACAAATCTACAGGTTTTCAGTCTCCCAGTGAAACCCGCCACAACAACACAACACGTGTTGCTGGCCTTCTTATGTTTTAATTGTCACCCCTTGAAATTTTGTCTTTTAAGTGAGACCCTGGGTTTCTAAGAACCATAGCCCTCCGGACAAACCCGCAAGTGTTCAGTCTCACACACAAAAAGACAGACAAGACAGATAGCGAACTCTTGTGCATCAAGAGGACCACACCAACAAACCCCGTTTAGCATCTGATGATGGTTGACCACCCGAGTTCTGGTCTCTACACGCACAAACAGCACTCACACTATTCTATTACAAATATTACAAGTCGGAGAATTGGGCTGGCTAGACAAACTGGCCTGGCTTTACGGGGCTTTTTCAACTGAGCTTGTTTTACTGGGTCTCTCGGTGAGAAATTGAGTACCTAACAGTCCACCCCCTGTCATACTTTTGTTGCATACTGGACACTGCCACCATTCCTCCAGTCGCGCCCAGTCACAGAACACGCGGTTTTTAGGCACTGGTTCTTTTCTGCCTCATTCCGCCGGCATTTGGGCCGTCTCAGGGTTATGGAGTCGGTGTTTCGGGTATATGGTGCGCAATTCACAGCTTGATAACTCTCCTCCTGTATTCCAGTACCAGTACTCAAGTCACACCCACTCCAAGACCCATCAACCCAACCGATACATGCCCCACACATGGGCAAGCACCCCAGGTTTTTTTTTTTTTTTTTAAGTCCGAAGGTCACGACCTACTTTCATTTATAAAGGGATTCTCCAAGAATCTCCAAAAATATTTGTACTCTCAGAAACTTCCCCTGCCCCCGAAACGCCCAGATCCGGAGTTTAACCCGCTCCCTTCTGTCCGTTGGGAGTGGCGATTACACATAGCCCTCGTGCAGTGCACAAAAGTACTAGAATTGGGTTAAGCGCTTACTGCTTCCCGACAACCAATCGCCTATCGCCTTATCTCTTGTGTATTCAGTAAATAAATAGGTTGTCACCAGTGTGTATCTTACTGACATGCTGACACCATGGACTGCTTTTATGTGAAGGAGTGTTCCTTCTCTCTGTGGCCACTTTTGACCACCATTTTATTGGCATCCCAACGATGCCTTTATAGTATTGCGCGGACCTCAGAGAGAAGTGTCCAAGTAGTAGTTCAGCTCCTTCTCCCCTAATCAGGTATATAAACAACAAAGCGGCACCAGTCATCGTCTACGGCCATACCACGTTGAAAATACCGGTTCTCGTCCGATCACCGAAGTCAAGTAACGTCGGGCGTGGTTACTACTTAGATTGTTGACCGCTTGGGAACACCACGTGTTGTATACATTTTTATTTTATTTTTGTTGTGTCTTGTGTTTTTAGCCCTGTACAATTTTGTTGTTTTGGTACCCGCCTGTCTACTAGCACTGTAGACCTCCGGACAAATCTACAGGTTTTCAGTCTCCCAGTGAAACCCGCCACAACAACACAACACGTGTTGCTGGCCTTCTTATGTTTTAATTGTCACCCCTTGAAATTTTGTGTTTTAAGTGAGACCCTGGGTTTCTAAGAACCATAGCCCTCCGGACAAACCCGCAAGTGTTCAGTCTCACACACAAAAAGACAGACAAGACAGATAGCGAACTC
The DNA here is from genome assembly GCA_963921405.1 of Cepaea hortensis. Taxonomy (NCBI): domain Eukaryota; kingdom Metazoa; phylum Mollusca; class Gastropoda; order Stylommatophora; family Helicidae; genus Cepaea; species Cepaea hortensis. Next base: position 52,186 of record CAWUFQ010000269.1, on the reverse strand, counting down.
TTGTGCATCAAGAGGACCACACCAACAAACCCCGTTTAGCATCTGATGATGGTTGACCACCCGAGTTCTGGTCTCTACACGCACAAACAGCACTCACACTATTCTATTACAAATATTACAAGTCGGAGAATTGGGCTGGCTAGACAAACTGGCCTGGCTTTACGGGGCTTTTTCAACTGAGCTTGTTTTACTGGGTCTCTCGGTGAGAAATTGAGTACCTAACAGTCCTCCCCCTGTCATACTTTTGTTGCATACTGGACACTGCCACCATTCCTCCAGTCGCGCCCAGACACAGAACACGCGGTTTTTAGGCACTGGTTCTTTTCCTCCTCATTCCGCCGGCATTTAAGCAGTCACATGGTTATGGAGTCAGTGTTTCGGGTATATTGTGCGCAATTCACAGCTTGATAACTCTCCTCCTGTATTCCAGTACCAGTACTCAAGTCACACCCACTCCAAGACCCATCAACCCAACCGATACAGGCCCCACACATGGGCAAGCACCCCAGGTTTTTTTTTTATTTTTTTTTTTTATTTTTTTATTTAAGTCCGAAGGTCACGACCTACTTTCATTTATAAAGGGATTCTCCAAGAATCTCCAAAAATATTTGTACTCTCAGAAACTTCCCCTGCCTCCGAAACGCCCAGATACGGAGTTTAACCCGCTCCCTTCTGTCCGTTGGGAGTGGCGATTACGCATAGCCCTCGTGCAGTGCACAAAAGTACTAGAATTGGGTTAAGCGCTTACTGCTTCCCGACAACCAATCGCCTCTCGCCTTATCTCTTGTGTATTCAGTAAATAAATAGGTTGTCACCAGTGTGTATCTTACTGACATGCTGACACCATGGACTGCTTTTATGTGAAGGAGTGTTCCTTCTCTCTGTGGCCACTTTTGACCACCATTTTATTGGCATCCCAACGATGCCTTTATAGTATTGCGCGGACCTCAGAGAGAAGTGTCCAAGTAGTAGTTCAGCTCCTTCTCCCCTAATCAGGTATATAAACAACAAAGCGGCACCAGTCATCGTCTACGGCCATACCACGTTGAAAATACCAGTTCTCGTCCGATCACCGAAGTCAAGTAACGTCGGGCGTGGTTACTACTTAGATTGTTGACCGCTTGGGAACACCACGTGTTGTATACATTTTTATTTTATTTTTGTTGTGTCTTGTGTTTTTAGCCCTGTACAATTTTGTTGTTTTGGTACCCGCCTGTCTACTAGCACTGTAGACCTCCGGACAAATCTACAGGTTTTCAGTCTCCCAGTGAAACCCGCCACAACAACACAACACGTGTTGCTGGCCTTCTTATGTTTTAATTGTCACCCCTTGAAATTTTGTGTTTTAAGTGAGACCCTGGGTTTCTAAGAACCATAGCCCTCCGGACAAACCCGCAAGTGTTCAGTCTCACACACAAAAAGACAGACAAGACAGATAGCGAACTCTTGTGCATCAAGAGGACCACACCAACAAACCCCGTTTAGCATCTGATGATGGTTGACCACCCGAGTTCTGGTCTCTACACGCACAAACAGCACTCACACTATTCTATTACAAATATTACAAGTCGGAGAATTGGGCTGGCTAGACAAACTGGCCTGGCTTTACGGGGCTTTTTCAACTGAGCTTGTTTTACTGGGTCTCTCGGTGAAAAATTGAGTACCTAACAGTCCTCCCCCTGTCATACTTTTGTTGCATACTGGACACTGCCACCATTCCTCCAGTCGCGCCCAGACACAGAACACGCGGTTTTTAGGCACTGGTTCTTTTCTTCCTCATTCCGCCGGCATTTGGGCCGTCTCAGGGTTTTGGAGTCGGTGTTTCGGGTATATGGTGCGCAATTCACAGCTTGATAACTCTTCTCCTGTATTCCAGTACCAGTACTCAAGTCACACCCACTCCAAGACCCATCAACCCAACCGATACAGGCCCCACACATGGGCAAGCACCCAAGGTTTTTTTTTTTTTTTTTTTTTTTTTTTTTTAAGTCCGAAGGTCACGACCTACTTTCATTTATAAAGGGATTCTCCAAGAATCTCCAAAAATATTTGTACTCTCAGAAACTTCCCCTGCCTCCGAAACGCCCAGATCCGGAGTTTAACCCGCTCCCTTCTGTCCGTTGGGAGTGGCGATTACGCATAGCCCTCGTGCAGTGCACAAAAGTACTAGAATTGGGTTGGGCGCTTACTGCTTCCCGACAACCAATCGCCTCTCGCCTTATCTCTTGTGCATTCAGTAAATAAATAGGTTGTCACCAGTGTGTACCTTACTGACATGCTGATACCATGGACTGCTTTTATGTGAAGGAGTGTTCCTTCTCTCTGTGGCCACTTTTGACCACCATTTTATTGGCATCCCAACGATGCCTTTATAGTATTGCGCGGACCTCAGAGAGAAGTGTCCAAGTAGTCGTTCAGCCCCTTCTCCCCTAATCAGGTATATAAACAACAAAGCGGCACCAATCATCGTCTACGGCCATACCACGTTGAAAATACCGGTTCTCGTCCGATCACCGAAGTCAAGTAACGTCGGGCGTGGTTACTTCTTAGATGGTTGACCGCTTGGGAACACCACGTGTTGTATACATTTTTATTTTATTTTTGTTGTGTCTTGTGTTTTTAGCCCTGTACAATTTTGTTGTTTTGGTACCCGACTGTCTACTAGCACTGTAGACCTCCGGACAAATCTACAGGTTTTCAGTCTCCCAGTGAAACCCGCCACAACAACACAACACGTGTTGCTGGCCTTCTTATGTTTTAATTGTCACCCCTTGAAATTTTGTGTTTTAAGTGAGACCCTGGAATTCTAAGAACCATAGCCCTCCGGACAAACCCGCAAGTGTTCAGTCTCACACACAAAAAGACAGACAAGACAGATAGCGAACTCTTGTGCATCAAGAGGACCACACCAACAAACCCCGTTTAGCATCTGATGATGGTTGACCACCCGAGTGCTGGTCTCTACACGCACAAACAGCACTCACACTATTCTATTACAAATATTACAAGTCGGAGAATTGGGCTGGCTAAACAAACTGGCCTGGCTTTACGGGGCTTTTTCAACTGAGCTTGTTTTACTGGGTCTCTCGGTGAAAAATTGAGTACCTAACAGTCCACCCCCTGTCATACTTTTGTTGCATACTGGACACTGCCACCATTCCTCCAGTCGCGCCCAGACACAGAACACGCGGTTTTTAGGCACTGGTTCTTTTCTTCCTCATTCCGCCGGCATTTGGGCCGTCTCAGGGTTATGGAGTCGGTGTTTCGGGTATATGGTGCGCAATTCACAGCTTGATAACTCTCCTCCTGTATTCCAGTACCAGTACTCAAGTCACACCCACTCCAAGACAAATCAACCCAACCGATACAGGCCCCACACATGGGCAAGCACCCCAGGTTTTTTTATTTTTTTTTATTTTTTTTTTTTTATTTTTTTATTTAAGTCCGAAGGTCACGACCTACTTTCATTTATAAAGGGATTCTCCAAGAATCTCCAAAAATATTTGTACTCTCAGAAACTTCCCCTGCCTCCGAAACGGCCAGATACGGAGTTTAACCAGCTCCCTTCTGTCCGTTGGGAGTGGCGATTACGCATAGCCCTCGTGCAGTGCACAAAAGTACTAGAATTGGGTTGGGCGCTTACTGCTTCCCGACAACCAATCGCCTCTCGCCTTATCTCTTGTGCATTCAGTAAATAAATAGGTTGTCACCAGTGTGTACCTTACTGACATGCTGACAACATGGACTGCTTTTATGTGAAGGAGTGTTCCTTCTCTCTGTGGCCACTTTTGACCACCATTTTATTGGCATCCCAACGATGCCTTTACAGTATTGCGCGGACCTCAGAGAGAAGTGTACAAGTAGTCGTTCAGCTCCTTCTCCCCTAATCAGGTATATAAACAACAAAGCGGCACCAGTCATCGTCTACGGCCATACCACGTTGAAAATACCGGTTCTCGTCCGATCACCGAAGTCAAGTAACGTCGAACGTGGTTACTACTTAGATGGTTGACCGCTTGGGAACACCACGTCTTGTATACATTTTTATTTTATTTTTGTTGTGTCTTGTGTTTTTAGCCCTGTACAATTTTGTTGTTTTGGTACCCGCCTGTCTACTAGCACTGTAGACCTCCGGACAAATCTACAGGTTTTCAGTCTCCCAGTGAAACCCGCCACAACAACACAACACGTGTTGCTGGCCTTCTTATGTTTTAATTGTCACCCCTTGAAATTTTGTGTTTTAAGTGAGACCCTGGGTTTCTAAGAACCATAGCCCTCCGGACAAACCCGCAAGTGTTCAGTCTCACACACAGAAAGACAGACAAGACAGATAGCGAACTCTTGTGCATCAAGAGGACCACACCAACAAACCCCGTTTAGCATCTGATGATGGTTGACCACCCGAGTTCTGGTCTCTACACGCACAAACAGCACTCACACTATTCTATTACAAATATTACAAGTCGGAGAATTGGGCTGGCTAGACAAACTGGCCTGGCTTTACGGGGCTTTTTCAACTGAGCTTGTTTTACTGGGTCTCTCGGTGAGAAATTGAGTACCTAACAGTCCACCCCCTGTCATACTTTTGTTGCATACTGGACACTGCCACCATTCCTCCAGTCGCGCCCAGACACAGAACACGCGGTTTTTAGGCACTGGTTCTTTTCTTCCTCATTCCGCCGGCATTTGGGCCGTCTCAGGGTTTTGAAGTCGGTGTTTCGGGTATATGGTGCGCAATTCACAGCTTGATGACTCTTCTCCTGTATTCCAGTACCAGTACTCAAGTCACACCCACTCCAAGACCCATCAACCCAACCGATACAGGCCCCATACATGGGCAAGCACCCCAGGTGTTTTTTTTTTTTTTTTTTTTTTTTTTTTTTTTTTTTTTTTTTTTTAAGTCCGAAGGTCACGACCTACTTTCATTTATAAAGGGATTCTCCAAGAATCTCCAAAAATATTTGTACTCTCAGAAACTTCCCCTGCCTCTGAAACGCCCAGATCCGGAGTTTAACCCGCTCTCTTCTGTCCGTTGGGAGTGGCGATTACGCATAGCCCTCGTGCAGTGCACAAAAGTACTAGAATTGGGTTGGGCGCTTACTGCTTCCCGACAACCAATCGCCTCTCGCCTTATCTCTTGTGCATTCAGTAAATAAATAGGTTGTCACCAGTGTGTACCTTACTGACATGCTGATACCATGGACTGCTTTTATGTGAAGGAGTGTTCCTTCTCTCTGTGGCCACTTTTGACCACCATTTTATTGGCATCCCAACGATGCCTTTATAGTATTGCGCGGACCTCAGAGAGAAGTGTCCAAGTAGTCGTTCAGCTCCTTCTCCCCTAATCAGGTATATAAACAACAAAGCGGCACCAGTCATCGTCTACGGCCATACCACGTTGAAAATACCGGTTCTCGTCCGATCACCGAAGTCAAGTAACGTCGGGCGTGGTTACTACTTAGATGGTTGACCGCTTGGGAACACCACGTCTTGTAGACATTTTTATTTTATTTTTGTTGTTTCTTGTGTTTTTAGCCCTGTACAATTTTGTTGTTTTGGTACCCGCCTGTCTACTAGCACTGTAGACCTCCGGACAAATCTACAGGTTTTCAGTCTCCCAGTGAAACCCGCCACAACAACACAACGCGTGTTGCTGGCCTGCTTATGTTTTAATTGTCACCCCTTGAAATTTTGTCTTTTAAGTGAGACCCTGGGTTTCTAAGAACCATAGCCCTCCGGACAAACCCGCAAGTGTTCAGTCTCACACACAAAAAGACAGACAAGACAGATAGCGAACTCTTGTGCATCAAGAGGACCACACCAACAAACCCCGTTTAGCATCTGATGATGGTTGACCACCCGAGTTCTGGTCTCTACACGCACAAACAGCACTCACACTATTCTATTACAAATATTACAAGTCGGAGAATTGGGCTGGCTAGACAAACTGGCCTGGCTTTACGGGGCTTTTTCAACTGAGCTTGTTTTACTGGGTCTCTCGGTGAGAAATTGAGTACCTAACAGTCCACCCCCTGTCATACTTTTGTTGCATACTGGACACTGCCACCATTCCTCCAGTCGCGCCCAGACACAGAACACGCGGTTTTCAGGCACTGGTTCTTTTCTGCCTCATTCCGCCGGCATTTGGGCCGTCTCAGGGTTATGGAGTCGGTGTTTCGGGTATATGGTGCGCAATTCACAGCTTGATAACTCTCCTCCTGTATTCCAGTACCAGTACTCAAGTCACACCCACTCCAAGACCCATCAACCCAACCGATACATGCCCCACACATGGGCAAGCACCCCAGGTTTTTTTTTTTTAAGTCCGAAGGTCACGACCTACTTTCATTTATAAAGGGATTCTCCAAGAATCTCCAAAAATATTTGTACTCTCAGAAACTTCCCCTGCCTCCGAAACGCCCAGATCCGGAGTTTAACCCGCTCCCTTCTGTCCGTTGGGAGTGGCGATTACACATAGCCCTCGTGCAGTGCACAAAAGTACTAGAATTGGGTTAAGCGCTTACTGCTTCCCGACAACCAATCGCCTCTCGCCTTATCTCTTGTGCATTCAGTAAATAAATAGGTTGTCACCAGTGTGTACCTTACTGACATGCTGATACCATGGACTGCTTTTATGTGAAGGAGTGTTCCTTCTCTCTGTGGCCACTTTTGACCACCATTTTATTGGCATCCCAACGATGCCTTTATAGTAATGCGCGGACCTCAGAGAGAAGTGTCCAAGTAGTCGTTCAGCTCCTTCTCCCCTAATCAGGTATATAAACAACAAAGCGGCACCAGTCATCATCTACGGCCATACCACGTTGAAAATACCGGTTTTCGTCCGATCACCGAAGTCAAGTAACGTCGGGCGTGGTTACTACTTAGATGGTTGACCGCTTGGGAACACCACGTCTTGTAGACATTTTTATTTTATTTTTGTTGTTTCTTGTGTTTTTAGCCCTGTACAATTTTGTTGTTTTGGTACCCGCCTGTCTACTAGCACTGTAGACCTCCGGACAAATCTACAGGTTTTCAGTCTCCCAGTGAAACCCGCCACAACGACACAACGCGTGTTGCTGGCCTTCTTATGTTTTAATTGTCACCCCTTGAAATTTTGTCTTTTAAGTGAGACCCTGGGTTTCTAAGAACCATAGCCCTCCGGACAAACCCGCAAGTGTTCAGTCTCACACACAAAAAGACAGACAAGACAGATAGCGAACTCTTGTGCATCAACAGGACCACACCAACAAACCCCGTTTAGCATCTGATGATGGTTGACCACCCGAGTTCTGGTCTCTACACGCACAAACAGCACTCACACTATTCTATTACAAATATTACAAGTCGGAGAATTGGGCTGGCTAGACAAACTGGCCTGGCTTTACGGGGCTTTTTCAACTGAGCTTGTTTTACTGGGTCTCTCGGTCAGAAATTGAGTACCTAACAGTCCACCCCCTGTCATACTTTTGTTGCATACTGGACACTGCCACCATTCCTCCAGTCGCGCCCAGTCACAGAACACGCGGTTTTTAGGCACTGGTTCTTTTCTGCCTCATTCCGCCGGCATTTGGGCCGTCTCAGGGTTATGGAGTCGGTGTTTCGGGTATATGGTGCGCAATTCACAGCTTGATAACTCTCCTCCTGTATTCCAGTACCAGTACTCAAGTCACACCCACTCCAAGACCCATCAACACAACCGATACAGGCCCCATACATGGGCAAGCACCCCAGGTTTTTTTTTTTAAGTCCGAAGGTCACGACCTACTTTCATTTATAAAGGGATTCTCCAAGAATCTCCAAAAATATTTGTACTCTCAGAAACTTCCCCTGTCTCCGAAACGCCCAGATCCGGAGTTTAACCCGCTCCCTTCTGTCCGTTGGGAGTGGCGATTACACATAGCCCTCGTGCAGTGCACAAAAGTACTAGAATTGGGTTCGGCGCTTACTGCTTCCCGACAACCAATCGCCTCTCTCCTTATCTATTGTGCATTCAGTAAATAAATAAGTTGTCACCAGTGTGTACCTTACTGACATGCTGACACCGTGGACTGCTTTTATGTGAAGGAGTGTTCCTTCTCTCTGTGGCCACCTTTGACCACCATTTTATTGGCATCCCAACGATGCCTTTATAGTATTGCGCTGACCTCAGAGAGAAGTGTCCAAGTAGTCGTTCAGCTCCTTCTCCCCTAATCAGGTATATAAACAACAAAGCGGCACCAGTCATCGTCTACGACCATACTACGTTGAAAATACCGGTTCTCGTCCGATCACCGAAGTCAAGTAACGTCGGGCGTGGTTACTACTTAGATGGTTGACCGCTTGGGAACACCACGTGTTGTATACATTTTTATTTTATTTTTGTTGTTTCTTGTGTTTTTAGCCCTGTACAATTTTGTTGTTTTGGTACCCGCCTGTCTACTAGCACTGTAGACCTCCGGACAAATCTACAGGTTTTCAGTCTCCCAGTGAAACCCGCCACAACAACACAACACGTGTTGCTGGCCTTCTTATGTTTTAATTGTCACCCCTTGAAATTTTGTGTTTTAAGTGAGACCCTGGGTTTCTAAGAACCATAGCCCTCCGGACAACCCCGCAAGTGTTCAGTCTCACACACAAAAAGACAGATAAGACAGATAGCGAACTCCTGTGCATCAACAGGACCACACCAACAAACCCCGTTTAGCATCTGATGATGGTTGACCACCCGAGTTCTGGTCTCTACACGCACAAACAGCACTCACACTATTCTATTACAAATATTACAAGTCGGAGAATTGGGCTGGCTAGACAAACTGGCCTGGCTTTACGGGGCTTTTTCAATTGAGCTTGATTTCCTGGGTCTCTCGGTGAGAAATTGAGTACCTAACAGTCCTCCCCCTGTCATACTTTTGTTGCATACTGGACACTGCCACCATTCCTCCAGTCGCGCCCAGACACAGAACACGCGCTTTTTAGGCACTGGTTCTTTTCCTCCTCATTCCGCCGGCATTTGGGCCGTCTCAGGGTTATGGAGTCGGTGTTTCGGGTATATGGTGCGCAATTCACAGCTTGATAACTCTCCTCCTGTATTCCAGTACCAGTACTCAAGACACACCCACTCCAAGACCCATCAACCCAACCGATACAGGCCCCACACATGGGCAAGCACCCCAGGTTTTTTTTTTTTTAAAGTCCGAAGGTCACGACCTACTTTCATTTATAAAGGGATTCTCCAAGAATCTCCAAAAATATTTGTACTCTCAGAAACTTCCCCTGTCTCCGAAACGCCCAGATCCGGAGTTTAACCCGCTCCCTTCTGTCCGTTGGGAGTGGCGATTACACATAGCCCTCGTGCAGTGCACAAAAGTACTAGAATTGGGTTCGGCGCTTACTGCTTCCCGACAACCAATCGCCTCTCTCCTTATCTATTGTGCATTCAGTAAATAAATAAGTTGTCACCAGTGTGTACCTTACTGACATGCTGACACCGTGGACTGCTTTTATGTGAAGGAGTGTTCCTTCTCTCTGTGGCCACCTTTGACCACCATTTTATTGGCATCCCAACGATGCCTTTATAGTATTGCGCTGACCTCAGACAGAAGTGTCCAAGTAGTCGTTCAGCTCCTTCTCCCCTAATCAGGTATATAAACAACAAAGCGGCACCAGTCATCGTCTACGACCATACTACGTTGAAAATACCGGTTCTCGTCCGATCACCGAAGTCAAGTAACGTCGGGCGTGGTTACTACTTAGATGGTTGACCGCTTGGGAACACCACGTGTTGTATACATTTTTATTTTATTTTTGTTGTTTCTTGTGTTTTTAGCCCTGTACAATTTTGTTGTTTTGGTACCCGCCTGTCTACTAGCACTGTAGACCTCCGGACAAATCTACAGGTTTTCAGTCTCCCAGTGAAACCCGCCACAACAACACAACACGTGTTGCTGGCCTTCTTATGTTTTAATTGTCACCCCTTGAAATTTTGTGTTTTAAGTGAGACCCTGGGTTTCTAAGAACCATAGCCCTCCGGACAAACCCGCAAGTGTTCAGTCTCACACACAAAAAGACAGACAAGACAGATAGCGAACTCTTGTGCATCAAGAGGACCACACCAACAAACCCCGTTTAGCATCTGATGATGGTTGACCACCCGAGTTCTGGTCTCTACACGCACAAACAGCACTCACACTATTCTATTACACATATTACAAGTCGGAGAATTGGGCTGGCTAGACAAACTGGCCTGGCTTTACGGGTCTTTTTCAATTGAGCTTGTTTTACTGGGTCTCTCGGTGAGAAATTGAGTACCTAACAGTCCTCCCCCTGTCATACTTGTGTTGCATACTGGACACTGCCACCATTCCTCCAGTCGCGCCCAGACACAGAACACACGATTTTTAGGCACTGGTTCTTTTCCTCCTCATTCCGCCGGCATTTGGGCCGTCTCAGGGTTATGGAGTTGGTGTTTCGGGTATATGGTGCGCAATTCACAGCTTGATAACTCTCCTCCTGTATTCCAGTACGAGTACTCAAGTCACACCCACTCGAAGACCCATCAACCCAACCGATACAGGCCCCACACATGGGCAAGCACCCCAGTTTTTTTTTTTTTTTTTTTTTTTTTTTTTTTTTGAGTCCGAAGGTCACGACCTACTTTCATTTATAAAGGGATTCTCCAAGAATCTCCAAAAATATTTGTACTCTCAGAAACTTCCCCTGCCTCCGAAACGCCCAGATCCGGAGTTTAACCCGCTCACTTCTGTCCGTTGGGAGTGGTGATTACGCATAGCCCTCGTGCAGTGCACAAAAGTACTAGAATTGGGTTGGGCGCTTACTGCTTCCCGACAACCAATCGCCTCTCGCCTTATCTCTTGTGCGTTCAGTAAATAAATAGGTTGTCACCAGTGTGTACCTTACTGACATGCTGACACCATGGACTGCTTTTATGTGAAGGAGTGTTCCTTCTCTCTGTGGCCACTTTTGACCACCATTTTATTGGCATCCCAACGATGCCTTTATAGTATTGCGCGGACCTCAGAGAGAAGTGTCCAAGTAGTCGTTCAGCCCCTTCTCCCCTAATCAGGTATATAAACAACAATGCGGCACCAGTCATCGTCTACGGCCATACCACGTTGAAAATACCGGTTCTCGTCCGATCACCGAAGTCAAGTAATGTCGGGCGTGGTTACTACTTAGATGGTTGACCGCTTGGGAACACCACGTGTTGTATACATTTTTATTTTATTTTTGTTGTGTCTTGTGTTTTTAGCCCTGTACAATTTTGTTGTTTTGGTACCCGCCGGTCTACTAGCACTGTAGACCTCCGGACAAATCTACAGGTTTTCAGTCTCCCAGTGAAACCCGCCACAACAACACAACACGTGTTGCTGGCCTTCTTATGTTTTAATTGTCACCCCTTGAAATTTTGTGTTTTAAGTGAGACTCTGGGTTTCTAAGAACCATAGCCCTCCGGACAAACCCGCAAGTGTTCAGTCTCACACACAAAAAGACAGACAAGACAGATAGCGAACTCTTGTGCATCAACAGGACCACACCAACAAACCCCGTTTAGCATCTGATGATGGTTGACCACCCGAGTTCTGGTCTCTACACGCACAAACAGCACTCACACTATTCTATTACAAATATTACAAGTCGGAGAATTGGGCTGGCTAGACAAACTGGCCTGGCTTTACGGGGCTTTTTCAATTGAGCTTGTTTTACTGGGTCTCTCGGTGAGAAATTGAGTACCTAACAGTCCTCCCCCTGTCATACTTTTGTTGCATACTGGACACTGCCACCATTCCTCCAGTCGCGCCCAGACACAGAACACGCGGTTTTTAGGCACTGGTTCTTTTCCTCTTCATTCCGCCGGCATTTGGGCCGTCTCAGGGTTATGGAGTCGGTGTTTCGGGTATATGGTGCGCAATTCACAGCTTGATAACTCTCCTCCTGTATTCCAGTACCAGTACTCAAGTCACACCCACTCCAAGACCCATCAACCCAACCGATACAGGCCCCACACATGGGCATGCACCCCTGTTTGTTTTTTTAAGTCCGAAGGTAACGACCTACTTTCATTTATAAATAGATTCTCCAGGAATCTCCAAAAATATTTGTACTCTCAGAAACTTCCCCTGCCTCCGAAACGCCCAGATCCGGAGTTTAACCCGCTCCCTTCTGTCCGTTGGGAATGGCGATTACGCATAGCCCTCGTGCAGTGCACAAAAGTACTAGAATTGGGTTGGGCGCTTACTGCTTTCCGACAACCAATCGCCTCTCGCCTTATCTCTTGTGCATTCAGTAAATAAATAGGTTGTCACCAGTGTGTACCTTACTGACATGCTGACACCATGGACTGCTTTTATGTGAAGGAGTGTTCCTTCTCTCTGTGGCCACTTTTGATAACCATTTTATTGGCATCCCAACGATGCCTTTATAGTATTGCGCGGACCTCAGAGAGAAGTGTCCAAGTAATCGTTCAGCCCCTTCTCCCCTAATCAGGTATATAAACAACAATGCGGCACCAGTCATCGTCTACGGCCATACCACGTTGAAAATACCGGTTCTCGTCCGATCACCGAAGTCAAGTAATGTCGGGCGTGGTTACTACTTAGATGGTTGACCGCTTGGGAACACCACGTGTTGTATACATTTTTATTTTATTTTTGTTGTGTCTTGTGTTTTTAGCCCTGTACAATTTTGTTGTTTTGGTACCCGCCGGTCCACTAGCACTGTAGACCTCCGGACAAATCTACAGGATTTCAGTCTCCCAGTGAAACCCGCCACAACAACACAACACGTGTTGCTGGCCTTCTTATGTTTTAATTGTCACCCCTTGAAATTTTGTGTTTTAAGTGAGACCCTGGGTTTCTAAGAACCATAGCCCTCCGGACAAACCCGCAAGTGTTCAGTCTCACACACAAAAAGACAGACAAGACAGATAGCGAACTCTTGTGCATCAACAGGACCACACCAACAAACCCCGTTTAGCATCTGATGATGGTTGACCACCCGAGTTCTGGTCTCTACACGCACAAACAGCACTCACACTATTCTATTACAAATATTACAAGTCGGAGAATTGGGCTGGCTAGACAAACTGGCCTGGCTTTACGGGGCTTTTTCAATTGAGCTTGTTTTACTGGGTCTCTCGGTGAGAAATTGAGTACCTAACAGTCCTCCCCCTGTCATACGTTTGTTGCATACTGGACACTGCCACCATTCCTCCAGTCGCGCCCAGACACAGAACACGCGGTTTTTAGGCACTGGTTCTTTTCCTCCTCATTCCGCCGGCATTTGGGCCGTCTCAGGGTTATGGAGTCGGTGTTTCGGGTATATGGTGCGCAATTCACAGCTTGATAACTCTCCTCCTGTATTCCAGTACCAGTACTCAAGTCACACCCACTCCAAGACCCATCAACCCAACCGATACAGGCCCCACACATGGGCAAGCACCCCTGTTTTTTTTTTTTAAGTCCGAAGGTCACGACCTACTTTCATTTATAAATAGATTCTCCAGGAATCTCCAAAAATATTTTTACTCTCAGAAACTTCCCCTGCCTCCGAAACGCCCAGATCCGGAGTTTAACCCGCTCCCTTCTGTCCGTTGGGAGTGGCGATTACACATAGCCCTCGTGCAGTGCACAAAAGTACTAGAATTGGGTTCGGCGCTTACTGCTTCCCGACAACCAATCGCCTCTCTCCTTATCTATTGTGCATTCAGTAAATAAATAAGTTGTCACCAGTGTGTACCTTACTGACATGCTGACACCGTGGACTGCTTTTATGTGAAGGAGTGTTCCTTCTCTCTGTGGCCACCTTTGACCACCATTTTATTGGCATCCCAACGATGCCTTTATAGTATTGCGCTGACCTCAGAGAGAAGTGTCCAAGTAGTCGTTCAGCTCCTTCTCCCCTAATCAGGTATATAAACAACAAAGCGGCACCAGTCATCGTCTACGACCATACTACGTTGAAAATACCGGTTCTCGTCCGATCACCGAAGTCAAGTAACGTCGGGCGTGGTTACTACTTAGATGGTTGACCGCTTGGGAACACCACGTGTTGTATACATTTTTATTTTATTTTTGTTGTTTCTTGTGTTTTTAGCCCTGTACAATTTTGTTGTTTTGGTACCCGCCTGTCTACTAGCACTGTAGACCTCCGGACAAATCTACAGGTTTTCAGTCTCCCAGTGAAACCCGCCACAACAACACAACACGTGTTGCTGGCCTTCTTATGTTTTAATTGTCACCCCTTGAAATTTTGTGTTTTAAGTGAGACCCTGGGTTTCTAAGAACCATAGCCCTCCGGACAACCCCGCAAGTGTTCAGTCTCACACACAAAAAGACAGATAAGACAGATAGCGAACTCCTGTGCATCAACAGGACCACACCAACAAACCCCGTTTAGCATCTGATGATGGTTGACCACCCGAGTTCTGGTCTCTACACGCACAAACAGCACTCACACTATTCTATTACAAATATTACAAGTCGGAGAATTGGGCTGGCTAGACAAACTGGCCTGGCTTTACGGGGCTTTTTCAATTGAGCTTGATTTCCTGGGTCTCTCGGTGATAAATTGAGTACCTAACAGTCCTCCCCCTGTCATACTTTTGTTGCATACTGGACACTGCCACCATTCCTCCAGTCGCGCCCAGACACAGAACACGCGCTTTTTAGGCACTGGTTCTTTTCCTCCTCATTCCGCCGGCATTTGGGCCGTCTCAGGGTTATGGAGTCGGTGTTTCGGGTATATGGTGCGCAATTCACAGCTTGATAACTCTCCTCCTGTATTCCAGTACCAGTACTCAAGACACACCCACTCCAAGACCCATCAACCCAACCGATACAGGCCCCACACATGGGCAAGCACCCCAGGTTTTTTTTTTTTTTAAGTCCGAAGGTCACGACCTACTTTCATTTATAAAGGGATTCTCCAAGAATCTCCAAAAATATTTGTACTCTCAGAAACTTCCCCTGTCTCCGAAACGCCCAGATCCGGAGTTTAACCCGCTCCCTTCTGTCCGTTGGGAGTGGCGATTACACATAGCCCTCGTGCAGTGCACAAAAGTACTAGAATTGGGTTCGGCGCTTACTGCTTCCCGACAACCAATCGCCTCTCTCCTTATCTATTGTGCATTCAGTAAATAAATAAGTTGTCACCAGTGTGTACCTTACTGACATGCTGACACCGTGGACTGCTTTTATGTGAAGGAGTGTTCCTTCTCTCTGTGGCCACCTTTGACCACCATTTTATTGGCATCCCAACGATGCCTTTATAGTATTGCGCTGACCTCAGAGAGAAGTGTCCAAGTAGTCGTTCAGCTCCTTCTCCCCTAATCAGGTATATAAACAACAAAGCGGCACCAGTCATCGTCTACGACCATACTACGTTGAAAATACCGGTTCTCGTCCGATCACCGAAGTCAAGTAACGTCGGGCGTGGTTACTACTTAGATGGTTGACCGCTTGGGAACACCACGTGTTGTATACATTTTTATTTTATTTTTGTTGTTTCTTGTGTTTTTAGCCCTGTACAATTTTGTTGTTTTGGTACCCGCCTGTCTACTAGCACTGTAGACCTCCGGACAAATCTACAGGTTTTCAGTCTCCCAGTGAAACCCGCCACAACAACACAACACGTGTTGCTGGCCTTCTTATGTTTTAATTGTCACCCCTTGAAATTTTGTGTTTTAAGTGAGACCCTGGGTTTCTAAGAACCATAGCCCTCCGGACAAACCCGCAAGTGTTCAGTCTCACACACAAAAAGACAGACAAGACAGATAGCGAACTCTTGTGCATCAAGAGGACCACACCAACAAACCCCGTTTAGCATCTGATGATGGTTGACCACCCGAGTTCTGGTCTCTACACGCACAAACAGCACTCACACTATTCTATTACACATATTACAAGTCGGAGAATTGGGCTGGCTAGACAAACAGGCCTGGCATTACGGGTCTTTTTCAATTGAGCTTGTTTTACTGGGTCTCTCGGTGAGAAATTGAGTACCTAACAGTCCTCCCCCTGTCATACTTTTGTTGCATACTGGACACTGCCACCATTCCTCCAGTCGCGCCCAGACACAGAACACGCGATTTTTAGGCACTGGTTCTTTTCCTCCTCATTCCGCCGGCATTTGGGCCGTCTCAGGGTTATGGAGTCGGTGTTTCGGGTATATGGTGCGCAATTCACAGCTTGATAACTCTCCTCCTGTATTCCAGTACGAGTACTCAAGTCACACCCACTCGAAGACCCATCAACCCAACCGATACAGGCCCCACACATGGGCAAGCACCCCAGTTTTTTTTTTTTTGTTTTTTTTTTTTTTTTTTTTGAGTCCGAAGGTCACGACCTACTTTCATTTATAAAGGGATTCTCCAAGAATCTCCAAAAATATTTGTACTCTCAGAAACTTCCCCTGCCTCCGAAACGCCCAGATCCGGAGTTTAACCCGCTCCCTTCTGTCCGTTGGGAGTGGTGATTACGCATAGCCCTCGTGCAGTGCACAAAAGTACTAGAATTGGGTTGGGCGCTTACTGCTTCCCGACAACCAATCGCCTCTCGCCTTATCTCTTGTGCGTTCAGTAAATAAATAGGTTGTCACCAGTGTGTACCTTACTGACATGCTGAC
The DNA here is from genome assembly GCA_963921405.1 of Cepaea hortensis. Classification (NCBI taxonomy): domain Eukaryota; kingdom Metazoa; phylum Mollusca; class Gastropoda; order Stylommatophora; family Helicidae; genus Cepaea; species Cepaea hortensis. The sequence goes on along the minus strand of CAWUFQ010000269.1, from coordinate 35,566 downwards.
ACCATGGACTGCTTTTATGTGAAGGAGTGTTCCTTCTCTCTGTGGCCACTTTTGACCACCATTTTATTGGCATCCCAACGATGCCTTTATAGTATTGCGCGGACCTCAGAGAGAAGTGTCCAAGTAGTCGTTCAGCCCCTTCTCCCCTAATCAGGTATATAAACAACAATGCGGCACCAGTCATCGTCTACGGCCATACCACGTTGAAAATACCGGTTCTCGTCCGATCACCGAAGTCAAGTAATGTCGGGCGTGGTTACTACTTAGATGGTTGACCGCTTGGGAACACCACGTGTTGTATACATTTTTATTTTATTTTTGTTGTGTCTTGTGTTTTTAGCCCTGTACAATTTTGTTGTTTTGGTACCCGCAGGTCTACTAGCACTGTAGACCTCCGGACAAATCTACAGGTTTTCAGTCTCCCAGTGAAACCCGCCACAACAACACAACACGTGTTGCTGGCCTTCTTATGTTTTAATTGTCACCCCTTGAAATTTTGTGTTTTAAGTGAGACCCTGGGTTTCTAAGAACCATAGCCCTCCGGACAAACCCGCAAGTGTTCAGTCTCACACACAAAAAGACAGACAAGACAGATAGCGAACTCTTGTGCATCAACAGGACCACACCAACAAACCCCGTTTAGCATCTGATGATGGTTGACCACCCGAGTTCTGGTCTCTACACACACAAACAGCACTCACACTATTCTATTACAAATATTACAAGTCGGAGAATTGGGCTGGCTAGACAAACTGGCCTGGCTTTACGGGGCTTTTTCAATTGAGCTTGTTTTACTGGGTCTCTCGGTGAGAAATTGAGTACCTAACAGTCCTCCCCCTGTCATACTTTTGTTGCATACTGGACACTGCCACCATTCCTCCAGTCGCGCCCAGACACAGAACACGCGGTTTTTAGGCACTGGTTCTTTTCCTCTTCATTCCGCCGGCATTTGGGCCGTCTCAGGGTTATGGAGTCGGTGTTTCGGGTATATGGTGCGCAATTCACAGCTTGATAACTCTCCTCCTGTATTCCAGTACCAGTACTCAAGTCACACCCACTCCAAGACCCATCAACCCAACCGATACAGGCCCCACACATGGGCAAGCACCCCTGTTTGTTTTTTTTTAAGTCCGAAGGTCACGACCTACTTTCATTTATAAATAGATTCTCCAGGAATCTCCAAAAATATTTGTACTCTCAGAAACTTCCCCTGCCTCCGAAACGCCCAGATCCGGAGTTTAACCCGCTCCCTTCTGTCCGTTGGGAGTGGTGATTACGCATAGCCCTCGTGCAGTGCACAAAAGTACTAGAATTGGGTTGGGCGCTTACTGCTTCCCGACAACCAATCGCCTCTCGCCTTATCTCTTGTGCGTTCAGTAAATAAATAGGTTGTCACCAGTGTGTACCTTACTGACATGCTGACACCATGGACTGCTTTTATGTGAAGGAGTGTTCCTTCTCTCTGTGGCCACTTTTGACCACCATTTTATTGGCATCCCAACGATGCCTTTATAGTATTGCGCGGACCTCAGAGAGAAGTGTCCAAGTAGTCGTTCAGCCCCTTCTCCCCTAATCAGGTATATAAACAACAATGCGGCACCAGTCATCGTCTACGGCCATACCACGTTGAAAATACCGGTTCTCGTCCGATCACCGAAGTCAAGTAATGTCGGGCGTGGTTACTACTTAGATGGTTGACCGCTTGGGAACACCACGTGTTGTATACATTTTTATTTTATTTTTGTTGTGTCTTGTGTTTTTAGCCCTGTACAATTTTGTTGTTTTGGTACCCGCAGGTCTACTAGCACTGTAGACCTCCGGACAAATCTACAGGTTTTCAGTCTCCCAGTGAAACCCGCCACAACAACACAACACGTGTTGCTGGCCTTCTTATGTTTTAATTGTCACCCCTTGAAATTTTGTGTTTTAAGTGAGACCCTGGGTTTCTAAGAACCATAGCCCTCCGGACAAACCCGCAAGTGTTCAGTCTCACACACAAAAAGACAGACAAGACAGATAGCGAACTCTTGTGCATCAACAGGACCACACCAACAAACCCCGTTTAGCATCTGATGATGGTTGACCACCCGAGTTCTGGTCTCTACACACACAAACAGCACTCACACTATTCTATTACAAATATTACAAGTCGGAGAATTGGGCTGGCTAGACAAACTGGCCTGGCTTTACGGGGCTTTTTCAATTGAGCTTGTTTTACTGGGTCTCTCGGTGAGAAATTGAGTACCTAACAGTCCTCCCCCTGTCATACTTTTGTTGCATACTGGACACTGCCACCATTCCTCCAGTCGCGCCCAGACACAGAACACGCGGTTTTTAGGCACTGGTTCTTTTCCTCTTCATTCCGCCGGCATTTGGGCCGTCTCAGGGTTATGGAGTCGGTGTTTCGGGTATATGGTGCGCAATTCACAGCTTGATAACTCTCCTCCTGTATTCCAGTACCAGTACTCAAGTCACACCCACTCCAAGACCCATCAACCCAACCGATACAGGCCCCACACATGGGCAAGCACCCCTGTTTGTTTTTTTTTAAGTCCGAAGGTCACGACCTACTTTCATTTATAAATAGATTCTCCAGGAATCTCCAAAAATATTTGTACTCTCAGAAACTTCCCCTGCCTCCGAAACGCCCAGATCCGGAGTTTAACCCGCTCCCTTCTGTCCGTTGGGAGTGGCGATTACGCATAGCCCTCGTGCAGTGCACAAAAGTACTAGAATTGGGTTGGGCGCTTACTGCTTCCCGACAACCAATCGCCTCTCGCCTTATCTCTTGTGCATTCGGTAAATAAATAGGTTGTCACCAGTGTGTACCTTACTGACATGCTGACACCATGGACTGCTTTTATGTGAAGGAGTGTTCCTTCTCTCTGTGGCCACTTTTGATAACCATTTTATTGGCATCCCAACGATGCCTTTATAGTATTGCGCGGACCTCAGAGAGAAGTGTCCAAGTAATCGTTCAGCCCCTTCTCCCCTAATCAGGTATATAAACAACAATGCGGCACCAGTCATCGTCTACGGCCATACCACGTTGAAAATACCGGTTCTCGTCCGATCACCGAAGTCAAGTAATGTCGGGGGTGGTTACTACTTAGATGGTTGACCGCTTGGGAACACCACGTGTTGTATACATTTTTATTTTATTTTTGTTGTGTCTTGTGTTTTTAGCCCTGTACAATTTTGTTGTTTTGGTACCCGCCGGTCTACTAGCACTGTAGACCTCCGGACAAATCTACAGGATTTCAGTCTCCCAGTGAAACCCGCCACAACAACACAACACGTGTTGCTGGCCTTCTTATGTTTTAATTGTCACCCCTTGAAATTTTGTGTTTTAAGTGAGACCCTGGGTTTCTAAGAACCATAGCCCTCCGGACAAACCCGCAAGTGTTCAGTCTCACACACAAAAAGACAGACAAGACAGATAGCGAACTCTTGTGCATCAACAGGACCACACCAACAAACCCCGTTTAGCATCTGATGATGGTTGACCACCCGAGTTCTGGTCTCTACACGCACAAACAGCACTCACACTATTCTATTACAAATATTACAAGTCGGAGAATTGGGCTGGCTAGACAAACTGGCCTGGCTTTACGGGGCTTTTTCAATTGAGCTTGTTTTACTGGGTCTCTCGGTGAGAAATTGAGTACCTAACAGTCCTCCCCCTGTCATACGTTTGTTGCATACTGGACACTGCCACCATTCCTCCAGTCGCGCCCAGACACAGAACACGCGGTTTTTAGGCACTGGTTCTTTTCCTCCTCATTCCGCCGGCATTTGGGCCGTCTCAGGGTTATGGAGTCGGTGTTTCGGGTATATGGTGCGCAATTCACAGCTTGATAACTCTCCTCCTGTATTCCAGTACCAGTACTCAAGTCACACCCACTCCAAGACCCATCAACCCAACCGATACAGGCCCCACACATGGGCAAGCACCCCTGTTTTTTTTTAAAGTCCGAAGGTCACGACCTACTTTCATTTATAAATAGATTCTCCAGGAATCTCCAAAAATATTTGTACTCTCAGAAACTTCCCCTGCCTCCGAAACGCCCAGATCCGGAGTTTAACCCGCTCCCTTCTGTCCGTTGGGAGTGGCGATTACGCATAGCCCTCGTGCAGTGCACAAAAGTACTAGAATTGGGTTGGGTGCTTACTGCTTCCCGACAACCAATCGCCTCTCGCCTTATCTCTTGTGCATTCAGTAAATAAATAGGTTGTCACCAGTGTGTACCTTACTGACATGCTGACACCATGGACTGCTTTTATGTGAAGGAGTGTTCCTTCTCTCTGTGGCCACTTTTGACCACCATTTTATTGGCATCCCAACGATGCCTTTAAAGTATTGCGCGGACCTCAGAGAGAAGTGTCCAAGTAGTCGTTCAGCCTCTTCTCCCCTAATCAGGTATATAAACAACAAAGCGTCACCAGTCATCGTCTACGGCCATACCACGTTGAAAATACCGGTTCTCGTCCGATCACCGAAGTCAAGTAACGTCGGGCGTGGTTACTAATTAGATGGTTGACCGCTTGGGAACACCACGTGTTGTATACATTTTTATTTTATTTTTGTTGTGTCTTGTGTTTTTAGCCCTGTACAATTTTGTTGTTTTGGTACCCGCCTGTCTACTAGCACTGTAGACCTCCGGACAAATCTACAGGTTTTCAGTCTCCCAGTGAAACCCGCTACAACAACACAACACGTGTTGCTGGCCTTCTTATGCTTTAATTGTCACCCCTTGAAATTTTGTGTTTTAAGTGAGACCCCGGGTTTCTAAGAACCATAGCCCTCCGGACAAACCCGCAAGTGTTCAGTCTCACACACAAAAAGACAGACAAGACAGATAGCGAACTCTTGTGCATCAAGAGGACCACACCAACAAACCCCGTTTAGCATCTGATGATGGTTGACCACCCGAGTTCTGGCCTCTACACGCACAAACAGCAATCACACTATTCTATTACAAATATTACTGGTCGGAGAATTGGGCTGGCTAGACAAACTGGCCTGGCTTTACGGGGCTTTTTCAACTGAGCTTGTTTTACTGGGTCTCTCAGTGAGAAATTGAGTACCTAACAGTCCTCCCCCTGTCATACTTTTGTTGCATAATGGACACTGCCACCATTCCTCCAGTCGCGCCCAGACACAGAACACGCGGTTTTTAGGCACTGGTTCTTTTCCTCCTCATTCCGCCGGCATGTAGGCCGTCTCAGGGTTATGGAGTCGGTGTTTCTGGTATATGGTGCGCAATTCACAGCTTGATAACTCTCCTCCTGTATTCCAGTACCAGTACTCAAGTCACATCCACTCCAAGACCCATCAACTCAACCGATACAGGCCCCACACATGGGCAAGCACCCCAGGTTGTTTTTTTTTTTTTTTTAAAGTCCGAAGGTCACGATCTACTTTCATTTATAAAGGGATTCTCCAAGAATCTCCAAAAATATTTGTACTCTCAGAAACTTCCCCTGCCTCCGAAACGACCAGATCCGGAGTTTAACGCGCTCCCTTCTGTCCGTTGGGAGTGGCGATCACGCATAGCCCTCGTGCAGTGCACAAAAGTACTAGAATTGGGTTATGCGCTTACTGCTTCCCGACAACCAATCGCCTCTCACCTTATCTCTTGTGCATTCAGTAAATAAATAGGTTGTCACCAGTGTGTACCTTACTGACATGCTGACACCATTGACTGCTTTTATGTGAAGGAGTGTTCCTTCTCTCTGTGGCCACTTTTGACCACCATTTTATTGGCATCCCAACGATGCCTTTATAGTATTGCGCGGACCTCAGAGAGAAGTGTCCAAGTAGTCGTTCAGCCTCTTCTCCCCTAATCAGGTATATAAACAACAAAGCGTCACCAATCATCGTCTACGGCCATACCACGTTGAAAATACCGGTTCTCGTCCGATCACCGAAGTCAAGTAACGTCGGGCGTGATTACTAATTAGATGGTTGACCGCTTGGGAACACCACGTGTTGTATACATTTTTATTTTATTTTTGTTGTGTCTTGTGTTTTTAGCCCTGAACAATTTTGTTGTTTTGGTACCCGCCTGTCTACTAGCACTGTAGACCTCGGGACAAATCTACAGGTTTTCAGTCTCCCAGTGAAACCCGCCACAACAACACAACACGTGTTGCTGGCCTTCTTATGTTTTAATTGTCACCCCTTGAAATTTTGTGTTTTAAGTGAGACCCCGGGTTTCTAAGAACCATAGCCCTCCGGACAAACCCGCAAGTGTTCAGTCTCACACACAAAAAGACAGACAAGACAGAGAGCGAACTCTTGTGCATCAAGAGGACCACACCAACAAACCCCGTTTAGCATCTGATGATGGTTGACCACCCGAGTTCTGGTCTCTACATGCACAAACAGCAATCACACTATTCTATTACAAATATTACAAGTCGGAGAATTGGGCTGGCTAGACAAACTGGCCTGGCTTTACGGGGCTTTTTCAACTGAGCTTGTTTTACTGGGTCTCTCGGTGAGAAATTGAGTACCTAACAGTCCTCCCCCTGTCATACTTTTGTTGCATACTGGACACTGCCACCATTCCTCCAGTCGCGCCCAGACACAGAACACGCGGTTTTTAGGCATTGGTTCTTTTCCTCCTCATTCCGCCGGCATTTGGGCAGTCTCAGGGTTTTGAAGTCGGTGTTTCGGGTATATGGTGCGCAATTCACAGCTTGATAACTCTCCTCCTGTATTCCAGTACCAGTACTCAAGTCACACCCACTCCAAGACCCATCAACCCAACCGATACAGGCCCCACACATGGGCAAGCACCCCAGATTTTTTTTTTTTTTAAAGTCCGAAGGTCACGACCTATTTTCATTTATAAAGGGATTCTCCAAGAATCTCCAAAAATATTTGTACTCTCAGAAACTTCCCCTGCCTCCGAAACGCCCAGATCCGGAGTTTAACGCGCTCCCTTCTGTCCGTTGGGAGTGGCGATCACGCATAGCCCTCGTGCAGTGCACAAAAGTACTAGAATTGGGTTAGGCGCTTACTGCTTCCCGACAACCAATCGCCTCTCACCTTATCTCTTGTGCATTCAGTAAATAAATAGGTTGTCACCAGTGTGTACCTTACTGACATGCTGACACCATTGACTGCTTTTATGTGAAGGAGTGTTTCTTCTCTGTGTGGCCACTTTTGACCACCATTTTATTGGCATCCCAACGATGCCTTTATAGTATTGCGCGGACCTCAGAGAGAAGTGTCCAAGTAGTCGTTCAGCCTCTTCTCCCCTAATCAGGTATATAAACAACAAAGTGTCACCAGTCATCGTCTACGGCCATACCACGTTGAAAATACCGGTTCTCGTCCGATCACCGAAGTCAAGTAACGTCGGGCGTGGTTACTAATTAGATGGTTGACCGCTTGGGAACACCACGTGTTGTATACATTTTTATTTTATTTTTGTTGTGTCTTGTGTTTTTAGCCCTGTACAATTTTGTTGTTTTGGTACCCGCCTGTCTACTAGCACTGTAGACCTCCGGACAAATCTACAGGTTTTCAGTCTCCCAGTGAAACCCGCCACAACAACACAACACGTGTTGCTGGCCTTCTTATGTTTTAATTGTCACCCCTTGAAATTTTGTGTTTTAAGTGAGACCCCGGGTTTCTAAGAACCATATCCCTCCGGACAAACCCGCAAGTGTTTAGTCTCACACACAAAAAGACAGATAAGACAGATAGCGAACTCTTGTGCATCAAGAGGACCACACCAACAAACCCCGTTTAGCATCTGATGATGGTTGACCACCCGAGTTCTGGTCTCTACACGCACAAACAGCACTCACACTATTCTATTACAAATATTACAAGTCGGAGAATTGGGCTGGCTAGACAAACTGGCCTGGCTTTACGGGGCTTTTTCAACTGAGCTTGTTTTACTGGGTCTCTCGGTGAGAAATTGAGTACCTAACAGTCCTCCCCATGTCATACTTTTGTTGCATACTGGACACTGCCACCATTCCTCCAGTCGCGCCCAGACACAGAACACGCGGTTTTTAGGCACTGGTTCTTTTCCTCCTCATTCCGCCGGCATTTGGGCTGTCTCAGGGTTATGGAGTCGGTGTTTCGTGTATATGGTGCGCAATTCACAGCTTGATAACTCTCCTCCTGTATTCCAGTACCAGTACTCAAGTCACACCCACTCCAAGACCCATCAACCCAACCGATACAGGCCCCACACATGGGCAAGCACCCCAGATTTTTTTTTTTTTTAAAGTCCGAAGGTCACGACCTATTTTCATTTATAAAGGGATTCTCCAAGAATCTCCAAAAATATTTGTACTCTCAGAAACTTCCCCTGCCTCCGAAACGCCCAGATCCGGAGTTTAACGCGCTCCCTTCTGTCCGTTGGGAGTGGCGATCACGCATAGCCCTCGTGCAGTGCACAAAAGTACTAGAATTGGGTTAGGCGCTTACTGCTTCCCGACAACCAATCGCCTCTCACCTTATCTCTTGTGCATTCAGTAAATAAATAGGTTGTCACCAGTGTGTACCTTACTGACATGCTGACACCATTGACTGCTTTTATGTGAAGGAGTGTTTCTTCTCTGTGTGGCCACTTTTGACCACCATTTTATTGGCATCCCAACGATGCCTTTATAGTATTGCGCGGACCTCAGAGAGAAGTGTCCAAGTAGTCGTTCAGCCTCTTCTCCCCTAATCAGGTATATAAACAACAAAGTGTCACCAGTCATCGTCTACGGCCATACCACGTTGAAAATACCGGTTCTCGTCCGATCACCGAAGTCAAGTAACGTCGGGCGTGGTTACTAATTAGATGGTTGACCGCTTGGGAACACCACGTGTTGTATACATTTTTATTTTATTTTTGTTGTGTCTTGTGTTTTTAGCCCTGTACAATTTTGTTGTTTTGGTACCCGCCTGTCTACTAGCACTGTAGACCTCCGGACAAATCTACAGGTTTTCAGTCTCCCAGTGAAACCCGCCACAACAACACAACACGTGTTGCTGGCCTTCTTATGTTTTAATTGTCACCCCTTGAAATTTTGTGTTTTAAGTGAGACCCCGGGTTTCTAAGAACCATATCCCTCCGGACAAACCCGCAAGTGTTTAGTCTCACACACAAAAAGACAGATAAGACAGATAGCGAACTCTTGTGCATCAAGAGGACCACACCAACAAACCCCGTTTAGCATCTGATGATGGTTGACCACCCGAGTTCTGGTCTCTACACGCACAAACAGCACTCACACTATTCTATTACAAATATTACAAGTCGGAGAATTGGGCTGGCTAGACAAACTGGCCTGGCTTTACGGGGCTTTTTCAACTGAGCTTGTTTTACTGGGTCTCTCGGTGAGAAATTGAGTACCTAACAGTCCTCCCCATGTCATACTTTTGTTGCATACTGGACACTGCCACCATTCCTCCAGTCGCGCCCAGACACAGAACACGCGGTTTTTAGGCACTGGTTCTTTTCCTCCTCATTCCGCCGGCATTTGGGCTGTCTCAGGGTTATGGAGTCGGTGTTTCGTGTATATGGTGCGCAATTCACAGCTTGATAACTCTCCTCCTGTATTCCAGTACCAGTACTCAAGTCACACCCACTCCAAGACCCATCAACCCAACCGATACAGGCCCCACACATGGGCAAGTACCCCAGGTTGTTGTTTTTTTTGTTTTTTTTAAGTCCGAAGGTCACGACCTACTTTCATTTATAAAGGGATTCTCCAAGAATCTCCAAAAATATTTGTACTCTCAGAAACTTCCCCTGCCTCCGAAACGCCCAGATTCGGAGCTTAACCCGCTCCCTTCTGTCCGTTGGGAGTGGCGATTACGCATAGCCCTCGTGCAGTGCACAAAAGCACTAGAATTGGGTTGGACGCATACTGCTTCCCGACAACCAATCGCCTCTCGCCTTATCTCTTGTGTATTCAGTAAATAAATAAGTTGTCACCAGTGTGTACCTTACTGACATGCTGACACCATGGACTGCTTTTATGTGAAGGAGTGTTCCTTCTCTCTGTGGCCACTTTTGACCACCATTTTATTGGCATCCCAACGATGCCTTTATAGTATTGCGCGGACCTCAGAGAGAAGTGTCCAAGTAGTCGTTCAGCCCCTTCTCCCCTAATCAGGTATATAAAAACAAAGCGGCACCAGTCATCGTCTACGGCCATACCACGTTGAAAATACCGGTTCTCGTCCGATCACCGAAGTCAAGTATTGTCGGGCGTGGTTACTAATTAGATGGTTGACCGCTTGGGAACACCATGTGTTGTATACATTTTTATTTTATTTTTGTTGTGTCTTGTGTTTTTAGCCCTGTACAATTTTGTTGTTTTGGTACCCGCCTGTCTACTAGCACTGTAGACCTCCGGACAAATCTACAGGTTTTCAGTCTCCCAGTGAAACCCGCCACAACAACACAACACGTGTTGCTGGCCTTCTTATGTTTTAATTGTCACCCCTTGAAATTTTGTGTTTTAAGTGAGACCCTGGGTTTCTAAGAACCATAGCCCTCCGGACAAACCCGCAAGTGTCCAGTCTCACACACAAAAAGACAGATAAGACAGATAGCGAACTCTTGTGCATCAAGAGGACCACACCAACAAACCCCGTTTAGCATCTGATGATGGTTGACCACCCGAGTTCTGGTCTCTACACGCACAAACAGCACTCACACTATTCTATTACAAATATTACAAGTCGGAGAATTGGGCTGGCTAGACAAACTGGCCTGGCTTTACGGGGCTTTTTCAACTGAGCTTGTTTTACTGGGTCTCTCGGTGAGAAATTGAGTACCTAACAGTCCTCCCCCTGTCATACTTTTGTTGCATACTGGACACTGCCACCATTCCTCCAGCCGCGCCCAGAAACAGAACACGCGGTTTTTAGGCACTGGTTCTTTTCCTTCTCGTTTCGCCGGCATTTGGGCCGTCTCAGGGTTATGGAGTCGGTGTTTCGGGTATATGGTGCGCAATTCACAGCTTGATAACTCTCCTCCTGTATTCCAGTAACAGTACTCAAGTCACACCCACTCCAAGACCCATCAACCCAACCGATACAGGCCCCACACATGGGCAAGCAACCCAGGTTTTTTTTTTTTTTTTTTTTAAGTCCGAAGGTCACGACCTACTTTCATTTATAAAGGGATTCTCCAAGAATCTCCAAAAATATTTGTACTCTCAGAAACTTCCCCTGCCTCCGAAACGCCCAGATCCGGAGTTTAACCCGCTCCCTTCTGTCCGTTGGGAGTGGCGATTACGCATAGCCCTCGTGCAGTGCACAAAAGTACTAGAATTTGGATGGGCGCTTACTGCTTCCCGACAACCAATCGATTCTCGCCTTATCTCTTGTGCATTCAGTAAATAAATAGGTTGTCACCAGTGTGTACCTTACTGACATGCTGACACCATGGACTGCTTTTATGTGAAGGAGTGTTCCTTCTCTCTGTGGCCACTTTTGACCACCATTTTATTGGCATCCCCACGATGCCGTTATAGTATTGCGCGGACCTCAGAGAGAAGTGTCCAAGTAGTCGTTCAGCCCCTTCTCCCCTAATCAGGTATATAAACAACAAAGCGGCACCAGTCATCGTCTACGGCCATACCACGTTGAAAATACCGGTTCTCGTCCGATCACCGAAGTCAAGTAACGTCGGGCGTGGTTACTACTTAGATGGGTGACCGCTTGGGAACACCACGTGTTGTAGACATTTTTATTTTATTTTTGTTGTGTCTTGTGTTTTTAGCCCTGTACAATTTTGTTGTTTTTGGTACCCGCCTGTCTACTAGCACTGTAGACGTCCGGACAAATCTATAGTTTTTCAGTCTCCCAGTGATACCCGCCACAACAACACAACACGTGTTGCTGGCCTTCTTATGTTTTAATTGTCACCCCTTGAAATTTTGTGTTTTAAGTGAGACCCTGGGTTTCTAAGAACCATAGCCCTCCGGACAAACCCGCAAGTATTCAGTCTCACACACAAAAAGACAGACAAGACAGATAGCGAACTCTTGTGCTTCAAGAGGACCACACCAACAAACCCCGTTTAGCATCTGATGATGGTTGACCACCCGAGTTCTGGTCTCTACACGCACAAACAGCACTCACACTATTCTATTACTAATATTACAAGTCGGGGAATTGGGCTGGCTAGACAAACTGGCCTGGCTTTACGGGGCTTTTTCAACTGAGCTTGTTTTACTGGGTCTCTCAGTGAGAAATTGAGTACCTAACAGTCCTCCCCCTGTCATACTTTTGTTGCATACTGGACACTGCCACCATTCCTCCAGTCGCGCCCAGACACAGAACACGCGGTTTTTAGGCACTGGTTCTTTTCCTCCTCATTCCGCCGGCAACTAGGCCGTCTCCGGGTTATGGAGTCGGTGTTTCGGGTATATGGTGCGCAATTCACAGCTTGATAACTCTCCTCCTGTATTCCAGTAACAGTACTCAAGTCACACCCACTCCAAGACCCATCAACCCAACCGATACAGGCCCCACACATGGGCAAGCAACCCAGGTTTTTTTTTTTTTTTTTTAAGTCCGAAGGTCACGACCTACTTTCATTTATAAAGGGATTCTCCAAGAATCTCCAAAAATATTTGTACTCTCAGAAACTTCCCCTGCCCCCGAAACGCCCAGATCCATAGTTTAACCCGCTCCCTTCTGTCCGTTGGGACTGGCGATTACGCATAGCCCTCGTGCAGTGCACAAAGGTACTAGAATTGGGTTGGGCGCTTACTGCTTCCCGACAACCAATCGCCTCTCACCTTATCTCTTGTGCATTCAGTAAATAAATAGGTTGTCACCAGTGTGTACCTTAATGACATGCTGACACCATCTATTGCTTTTATGTGAAGGAGTGATCCTTCTCTCTGTTGCCACTTTTGACCACCATTTTATTGGCATCCCCACGATGCCTTTATAGTATTGCGCGGACCTCAGAGAGAAGTGTCCAAGTAGTCGTTCAGCCCCTTCTCCCCTAATCAGGTATATAAAAACAAAGCGGCACCAGTCATCGTCTACGGCCATACCACGTTGAATATACCGGTTCTCGTCCGATCACCGAAGTCAAGTAACGTCGGGCATGGTTACTACTTAGATGGGTGACCGCTTGGGAACACCACGTGTTGTTGACATTTTTATTTTATTTTTGTTGTGTCTTGTGTTTTTAGCCCTGGACAATTTTGTTGTTTTGGTACCCGCCTGTCTACTAGCACTGTAGACCTCCGGATAAATCTACAGGTTTTCAGTCTCCCAGTGAAACCCGCCACAACAATACAACACGTGTTGCTGGCCTTCTTATGTTTTAATTGTCACCCCTTGAAATTTTGTCTTTTAAGTGAGACCCTGGGTTTCTAAGAACCATAGCCCTCCGGACAAACCCGCAAGTGTTCAGTCTCACACACAAAAAGACAGACAAGACAGATAGCGAACTCTTGTGCTTCAAGAGGACCACACCAACAAACCCCGGTTAGCATCTGATGATGGTTGACCGCCCGAGTTCTGGTCTCTACACGCACAAACAGCACTCACACTATTCTATTACAAATATTACAAGTCGGGGAATTGGGCTGGCTAGACAAACTGGCCTGGCTTTACGGGGCTTTTTCAACTGAGCTTGTTTTACTGGGTCTCTCGGTGAGAAATTGAGTACCTAACAGTCCTCCCCCTGTCATACTTTTGTTGCATACTGGACACTGCCACCATTCCTCCAGTCGCGCCCAGACACAGAACACGCGGTTGTTAGGCACTGGTTCTTTTCCTCCTCATTCCGCCGGCATTTGGGCCTTCTCAGGGTTATGGAGTCGGTGTTTCGGGTATATGGTGCGCAATTCACAGCTTGATAACTCTCCTCCTGTATACCAGTACCAGTACTCAAGTCACACCCACTCCAAGACCCATCAACTCAACCGATACAGGCCCCACACATGGGCAAGCACCCCAGGTTTTTTTTTTTTTTTTTTTTTTAAATTTTAAGTCCGAAGGTCACGACCTACTTTCATTTATAAAGGGATTCTCCAAGAATCTCCAAAAATATTTGTACTCTCAGAAACTTACCCTGCTTCCGAAACGCCCAGATCCGGAGTTTCACGCGCTCCCTTCTGTCCGTTGGGAGTGGCGATCACGCATAGCCCTCGTGCAGTGCACAATAGTACTAGAATTGGTTTGGGCGCTTACTGCTTCCCGACAACCAATCGCCTCTCGCCTTATCTCTTGTGCATTCAGTAAATAAATAGGTTGTCACCAGTGTGTACCTTACTGACATGCTGACACCATGGATTGCTTTTATGTGAAGGAGTGTTCCTTCTCTCTGTGGCTACTTTTGACCACCATTTTATTGGCATCCCCACGATGCCTTTATAGTATTGCGTGGACCTCAGAGAGAAGTGTCCAAGTAGTCGTTCAGCCCCTTCTCCCGTAATCAGGTATATAAACAACAAAGCGGCACCAGTCATCGTTTACGGCCATACCACGTTGAAAATACTGGTTCTCGTCCGATCACCGAAGTCAAGTAACGTCGGGCGTGGTTACTACTTAGATGGTTGACCGCTTGGGAACACCACGTGTTGTAGACATTTTTATTTTATTTTTGTTGTATCTTGTGTTTTTAGCCCTGTACAATTTTGTTGTTTTGGTACCCGCCTGTCTACTAGCACTGTAGACCTCCGGACAAATCCACAGGTTTTCAGTCTCCCAGTGAAACCCGCCACAACAACACAACACGTGTTGCTGGCCTTCTTATGTTTTAATTGTCACCCCTTGAAATTTTGTCTTTTAAGTGAGACCCTGGGTGTCTAAGAACCATAGCCCTCCGGACAAACCCGCAAGTGTTCAGTCTCACACACAAAAAGACAGACAAGACAGATAGCGAACTCTTGTGCATCAAGAGGACCACACCAACAAACCCCGTTTAGCATCTGATGATGGTTGACCACCCGAGTTCTGGTCTCTACACGCACAAACAGCACTCACACTATTCTATTACAAATATTACAAGTCGGAGAATTGGGCTGGCTAGACAAACTGGCCTGGCTTTACGGGGCTTTTTCAACTGAGCTTGTTTTACTGGGTCTCTCGGTGAGAAATTGAGTACCTAACAGTCCTCCCCCTGTCATACTTTTGTTGCATACTGGACACTGCCACCATTCCTCCAGTCGCGCCCAGACACAGAACACGCGGTTTTTAGGCACTGGTTCTTTTCCTCCTCATTCCGCCGGCATTTGGGCCGTCTCAGGGTTATGGAGTCGGTGTTTCGGGTATATGGTGCGCAATTCACAGCTTGATAACTCTCCTCCTGTATTCCAGTACCAGTACTCAAGTCACACCCACTCCAAGACCCATCAACCCTACCGATACAGGCCCCACACATGGGCAAGCACCCCAGGTTTTTTTTTTTTTTTTTTAAAGTTCGAAGGTCACCGCCTACTTTCATTTATAAAGGGATTCTCCAAGAATCTCCAAAAATATTTGTACTCTCAGACACTTCCCCTGCCTCCGAAACGGCCAGATCCGGAGTTTAACGCGCTCCCTTCTGTCCGTTGGGAGTGGCGTTCACGCATAGCCCTCGTGCAGTGCACAACAGTACTAAAATTGGGTTGGGCGCTTACTGCTTCCCGACAACCAATCGCCTCTCACCTTATCTCTTGTGCATTCAGTAAATAAATAGGTTGTCACCAGTGTGTACCTTAATGACATGCTGACACCATCTATTGCTTTTATGTGAAGGAGTGATCCTTCTCTCTGTTGCCACTTTTGACCACCATTTTATTGGCATCCCCACGATGCCTTTATAGTATTGCGCGGACCTCAGAGAGAAGTGTCCAAGTAGTCGTTCAGCCCCTTCTCCCCTAATCAGGTATATAAAAACAAAGCGGCACCAGTCATCGTCTACGGCCATACCACGTTGAATATACCGGTTCTCGTCCGATCACCGAAGTCAAGTAACGTCGGGCATGGTTACTACTTAGATGGGTGACCGCTTGGGAACACCACGTGTTGTTGACATTTTTATTTTATTTTTGTTGTGTCTTGTGTTTTTAGCCATGGACAATTTTGTTGTTTTGGTACCCGCCTGTCTACTAGCACTGTAGACCTCCGGATAAATCTACAGGTTTTCAGTCTCCCAGTGAAACCCGCCACAACAATACAACACGTGTTGCTGGCCTTCTTATGTTTTAATTGTCACCCCTTGAAATTTTGTCTTTTAAGTGAGACCCTGGGTTTCTAAGAACCATAGCCCTCCGGACAAACCCGCAAGTGTTCAGTCTCACACACAAAAAGACAGACAAGACAGATAGCGAACTCTTGTGCTTCAAGAGGACCACACCAACAAACCCCGGTTAGCATCTGATGATGGTTGACCGCCCGAGTTCTGGTCTCTACACGCACAAACAGCACTCACACTATTCTATTACAAATATTACAAGTCGGGGAATTGGGCTGGCTAGACAAACTGGCCTGGCTTTACGGGGCTTTTTCAACTGAGCTTGTTTTACTGGGTCTCTCGGTGAGAAATTGAGTTCCTAACAGTCCTCCCCCTGTCATACTTTTGTTGCATACTGGACACTGCCACCATTCCTCCAGTCGCGCCCAGACACAGAACACGCGGTTGTTAGGCACTGGTTCTTTTCCTCCTCATTCCGCCGGCATTTGGGCCTTCTCAGGGTTATGGAGTCGGTGTTTCGGGTATATGGTGCGCAATTCACAGCTTGATAACTCTCCTCCTGTATTCCAGTACCAGTACTCAAGTCACACCCACTCCAAGACCCATCAACTCAACCGATACAGGCCCCACACATGGGCAAGCACCCCAGGTTTTTTTTTTTTTTTTTTTTTTTTTAAATTTTAAGTCCGAAGGTCACGACCTACTTTCATTTATAAAGGGATTCTCCAAGAATCTCCAAAAATATTTGTACTCTCAGAAACTTACCCTGCTTCCGAAACGCCCAGATCCGGAGTTTCACGCGCTCCCTTCTGTCCGTTGGGAGTGGCGATCACGCATAGCCCTCGTGCAGTGCACAATAGTACTAGAATTGGGTTGGGCGCTTACTGCTTCCCGACAACCAATCGCCTCTCGCCTTATCTCTTGTGCATTCAGTAAATAAATAGGTTGTCACCAGTGTGTACCTTACTGACATGCTGACACCATGGATTGCTTTTATGTGAAGGAGTGTTCCTTCTCTCTGTGGCTACTTTTGACCACCATTTTATTGGCATCCCCACGATGCCTTTATAGTATTGCGTGGACCTCAGAGAGAAGTGTCCAAGTAGTCGTTCAGCCCCTTCTCCCGTAATCAGGTATATAAACAACAAAGCGGCACCAGTCATCGTCTACGGCCATACCACGTTGAAAATACTGGTTCTCGTCCGATCACCGAAGTCAAGTAACGTCGGGCGTGGTTACTACTTAGATGGTTGACCGCTTGGGAACACCACGTGTTGTAGACATTTTTATTTTATTTTTGTTGTGTCTTGTGTTTTTAGCCCTGTACAATTTTGTTGTTTTGGTACCCGCCTGTCTACTAGCACTGTAGACCTCCGGACAAATCTACAGGTTTTCAGTCTCCCAGTGAAACCCGCCACAACAACACAACACGTGTTGCTGGCCTTCTTATGTTTTAATTGTCACCCCTTAAAATTTTGTGTTTTAAGTGAGACCCTGGGTGTCTAAGAACCATAGCCCTCCTGACAAACCCGCAAGTGTTCAGTCACACACACAAAAAGACAGACAAGACAGATAGCAAACTCTTGTGCATCAAGAGGACCACACCAACAAACCCCGTTTAGCATCTGATGATGGTTGACCACCCGAGTTCTGGTCTCTACACGCACAAACAGCACTCACACTATTCTATTACAAATATTACAAGTCGGAGAATTGGGCTGGCTAGACAAACTGGCCTGGCTTTACGGGGCTTTTTCAACTGAGCTTGTTTTACTGGGTCTCTCGGTGAGAAATTGAGTACCTAACAGTCCTCCCCCTGTCATACTTTTGTTGCATACTGGACACTGCCACCATTCCTCCAGTCGCGCCCAGACACAGAACACGCGGTTTTTAGGCACTGGTTCTTTTCCTCCTCATTCCGCCAACATTTGGGCCGTCTCAGGGTTATGGAGTCGGTGTTTCGGGTATATGGTGCGCAATTCACAGCTTGATAACTCTCCTCCTGTATTCCAGTACCAGTACTCAAGTCACACCCACTCCAAGACCCATCAACCCAACCGATACAGGCCCCACACATGGGCAAGCACCCCAGGTTTTTTTTTTTTTTAAAGTCCAAACGTCACGACCTACTTTCATTTATAAAGGGATTCTCCAAGAATCTCCAAAAAATATTTGTACTCTCAGAAACTTCCCCTGCCTCCGAAACGCCCAGATCCGGAGTTTAACCCGCTCCCTTCTGTCAGTTGGGAGTGGCGATTACGCATAGCCCTCGTGCAGTGCACAAAAGTACTAGAATTGGGTTGGGCGCTTACTGCTTCCCGACAACCAATCGCCTCTCGCCTTATCTCTTGTGCATTCAGTAAATAAATAGGTTGTCACCAGTGTGTACCTTACTGACATGCTGACACCATGGACTGCTTTTATGTGAAGGAGTGTTCCTTCTCTCTGTGGCCACTTTTGACCACCATTTTATTTTCATCCCAACGATGCCTTTATAGTATTGCGCGGACCTCAGAGAGAAGTGTCCAAGTAGTCATTCAGCCCCTTCTCCCCTAATCAGGTATATAAACAACAAAGCGGCACCAGTCATCGTCTACGGCCATACCACGTTGAAAATACCGGTTCTCGTCCGATCACCGAAGTCAAGTAACGGCGGGCATGGTTACTACTTAGATGGTTGACCGCTTGGGAACACCACGTGTTGTAGACATTTTTATTTTATTTTTATTGTGTCTTGTGTTTTTAGCCCTGTACAATTTTGTTGTTTTGGTACCCGCCTGTCTACTAGCACTGTAGACCTCCGGACAAATCTACAGGTTTTCAGTCTCCCAGTGAAAACCGCCACAACAACACAACACGTGTTGCTGGCCTTCTTATGTTTTAATTATCACCCCTTGAAATTTTGTGTTTTTAGTGAGACCCTGGGTTTCTAAGAACCATAGCCCTCCGGACAAACCCGCAAGTGTTCAGTCTCACACACAAAAAGACAGACAAGACAGATAGCGAACTCTTGTGCATCAAGAGGACCACACCAACAAACCCCGTTTAGCATCTGATGATGGTTGACCACCCGAGTTCTGGTCTCTACACGCACAAACAGCACTCACACTATTCTATTACAAATATTACAAGTCGGGGAATTGGGCTGGCTAGACAAACTGGCCTGGCTTTACGGGGCTTTTTCAACTGAGCTTGTTTTACTGGGTCTCTCGGTGAGAAATTGAGTACCTAACAGTCCCCCTGTCATACTTTTGTTGCATACTGGACACTGCCACCATTTCTCCAGTCGCGCCCAGACACAGAACACGCGGTTTTTAGGCACTGGTTCTTTTCCTCCTCATTCCGCCGGCATTTGGGCCGTCTCAGGGTTATGGAGTCGGTGTTTCGGGTATATGGTGCGCAATTCACAGCTTGATAACTCTCCTCCTGTATTCCAGTACCAGTACTCAAGTCACACCCACTCCAAGACCCATCAACCCAACCGATACAGGCCCCACACATGGGCAAGCACCCCAGGTTTTTTTTTTTTTTTTTTTTTTTTAAAGTCCGAAGGTCACGACCTACTTTCATTTATAAAGGGATTCTCCAAGAATCTCCAAAAATATTTGTACTCTCAGAAACTTCCCCTGCCTCCGAAACGCCCAGATCCGGAGTTTAACGCGCTCCCTTCTGTACGTTGGGAGTGGCGTTCACGCATAGCCCTCGTGCAGTGCACAACAGTACTAAAATTGGGTTGGGCGCTTACTGCTTCCCGACAACCAAGCGCCTCTCACCTTATCTCTTGTGCATTCAGTAAATAAATAGGTTGTCACCAGTGTGTACCTTACTGACATGCTGACACCATGAATTGCTTTTATGTGAAGGAGTGTTCCTTCTCTCTGTTGCCACTTTTGACCACCATTTTATTGGCATCCCCACGATGCCTTTATAGTATTGCGCGGACCTCAGAGAGAAGTGTCCAAGTAGTCGTTCAGCCCCTTCTCCCCTAATCAGGTATATAAAAACAAAGCGGCACCAGTCATCGTCTACGGCCATACCACGTTGAAAATACCGGTTCTCGTCCGATCACCGAAGTCAAGTAACGTCGGGCGTGGTTACTACTTAGATGGGTGACCGCTTGGGAACACCACGTGTTGTAGACATTTTTATTTTATTTTTGTTGTGTCTTGTGTTTTTAGCCCTGTACAATTTTGTTGTTTTGGTACCCGCCTGTCTACTAGCACTGTAGACCTCCGGACAAATCTACAGGTTTTCAGTGTCCCAGTGAAACCCGCCACAACAACACAACACGTGTTGCTGGCCTTCTTATGTTTTAATTGTCACCCCTTGAAATGTTGTGTTTTAAGTGAGACCCTGGGTTTCTAAGAACCATAGCCCTCCGGACAAACCCGCAAGTGTTCAGTCTCACACACAAAAAGACAGACAAGACAGATAGCGAACTCTTGTGCATCAAGAGGACCACACCAACAAACCCCGTTTAGCATCTGATGATGGTTGACCACCCGAGTTCTGGTCTCTACACGCACAAACAGCACTCACACTATTCTATTACAAATATTACAAGTCGGAGAATTGGGTTGGCTAGACAAACTTGCCTGGCTTTACGGGGCTTTTTCAACTGAGCTTGTTTTACTGGGTCTCTCGGTGAGAAATTAGGTACCTAACAGTCCTCCCCCTGTCATACTTTTGTTGCATACTGGACACTGCCACCATTCCTCCAGTCGCGCCCAGACACAGAACACGCGGTTTTTAGGCACTGTTTCTTTTCCTCCTCATTCCGCCGGCATTTGGGCCGTCTCAGGGTTATGGAGTCGGTGTTTCGGGTATATGGTGCGCAATTCACAGCTTGGTAACTCTCCTCCTGTATTCCAGTACCAGTACTCAAGTCACACTCACTCCAAGACCCATCTACCCAACCGATACAGGCCCTACACATGGGCAAGCACCCCACGTTTGTTTTTTTGTTTTTTTTTTTTAAGTCCGAAGGTCACGACCTACTTTCATTTATAAAGGGATTCTCCAAGAATCTCCAAAAGTATTTGTACTCTCAGAAACTTCCCCTGCCTCCGAAACGCCCAGATCCAGAGTTTAACGCGCTCCCTTCTGTCCGTTGGGAGTGGCGATCACGCATAGCCCTCGTGCAGTGCACAACAGTTCTAGAATTGGGTTGGGCGCTTACTGCTTCCCGACAACCAATCGCCTCTCGCCTTATCTTTTGTGCATTTAGTAAATAAATAGGTTGTCACCAGTGTTTACCTTACTGACATGCTGACACCATGGACTGCTTTTATGTGAAGGAGTGTTCCTTCTCTCTGTGGCCACTTTTGACCACCATTTTATTGGCATCCTCACGATGCCTTTATAGTATTGCGCGGACCTCAGAGAGAGAAGTGTCCAAGTAGTCGTTCAGCCCCTTCCCTCCTAATCAGGTATATAAAAACAAAGCGGCACCAGTCATCGTCTACGGCCATACCACGTTGAAAATACCGGTTCTCGTCCGATCACCGAAGTCAAGTAACGTCGGGCGTGGTTACTACTTAGATTGGTGACCGCTTGGGAACACCACGTGTTGTAGACATTTTTATTTTATTTTTGTAGTGTCTTGTGTTTTTAGCCCTGTACAATTTTGTTGTTTTGGAACCCGCCTGTCTACTAGCACTGTAGACCTCCGGACAAATCTACAGGTTTTCAGTCTCCCAGTGAAACCACATCGAGACACGTCACTAGGTACGACATCCCATCATTGTATCTTTGTAATTTTCTCATATCTATCAAGTCGGCTTGAAACTGGTGATTTATATCACCGGTTATGGTTTGATGTCTCTGGAAACAACGACGGATCGGTTTATGTAAAGTATACGTATCCTGATGTCGTAGCCAAGTCTCTATATTCTTCAATTTAGTATTCCGTTTTAAAGCGTCGGCGCCGCCGTAAGCTCCGGGTTTCTGAGGGTCGTAGTAATATTTTCTTAATTGCGAGGCCATTTTTCCCACTAGGGTGTAGGTATCCTTTTCTTTTTGCTTCGCCTGAGTCTGTAAGGTGGTGTCTCGACTGCTTTGGACTCGAATACCCTACTTTTAGCCAGTGTAGGTTGACTTGTAGCCAGCTGAAGAGGTGTCTCGGCTACTGAAGGTGGTAAAGGGCTGACTTCGGGTTTTTGTTCTTTGATATCCACTGTCCCTAAAGGTTTATGTCTGTACTGGTCAAGTCGATTCAGATACCGCTGCAAAGTCTGTTGATACACTCGGGCCTTTTCCCTGGGTGGTAGATCTTCGTTCTCCAGGAAGTTATCTGTTAGTGTATCGGGTGGTACGTAGGGTTTTCCCAGCATCCGGGGATCAATCAAGATCATTTTCTTCATTATAAGCCCACGATGCCTTTCAATACGTTGAGAATAGGACCTAATAAAGCGCCTATGAAACCACCTTGCTGTAAGATTTGTTTCCTCTTCTTGATAGAAAGCTTCTTACGAGTGAGAGTTCTCAGACTGTTCTTGTGTCGCTGCAAACGTCTCTTCTGAACCGGTGTCAATGGAACATTACCTTTTAACACATTGTGACAGCACTCGCAAATTGATTGGACGAGATCTGGGGAAGCTGATTTAATTACGGCTTTCACATCAGTCGGCTTCGCCTTGCCCAGATATCGCAGCATGGCCCCGTGACGTTTTATTCGGTGGGACATATTATTTAGGCACGTAGACGACTTGACGCTGATCTGGAAAAATATGACTTCGTAAGCGGAGCTGATCCGGTGTTTCCTGTCGAAGGTCAAACAGCAAATAACCGTTTGGAGTCGTTGTCGCGTCCTTAAAACTCTCTTGGACATATGACACGCGGCCTGGATACATCTGTTTGGCCAGGTTGGTAATCTGAGACCCGTCCCGTGGGTTCTTAAATACCACTAGGTAATGTGAATTCAAACTAATAGTTCTCTGCTCTTTATTCTTCCCAAAGAGATTCTGGACTATATACATGACACTAAGGTTGCGATGATGACTACCTTTCGTAAAATGTTTAGTCACCCTATCATCTGTCTCGGACATTAGGTCATCTATTACCACTAGACGCCGTCTATCACCTGTCTATTGTTCTATATCAGGTAAGCCTTCATTAAATGTAATGCCTTTCATAGTCTCATACACGGATTGCCATTCTCCTTAGCACCATATAATCTCCTCTGGAATCGGATCGACCATGTCTGCTAAATGAGAAAGAAACTTTTGCACAAAGACGGATTTTCCACATCCTGTTGGACCCGCAATCAAAGCGGTAAAAGGATGTTTCCATCTCGTATCCATGACTAATAATAATCACCCACCTCTCGAGCCAGGTATTTTATGGGACCCCGCCCCGCCGCACCGCCGCCGCACCGCCGCCGCTGCCCGCCGCCACCGCCGCCGCCACCGCCGCCGCATCGTACCGGAAGTAGTCATCATGACAACCGGAAGTAGTCACCCAAGAAAATATCCGCCAAAATTCAAAAAATTTGGTCTAAGAAGGACACAGTTTGGTGACGTCAGAGCGTAGGATCATGACTTTTGTATAGTAAAATATGACGTACTTACAAAGGACACGTGTCCTAAATTCCTACCTGAATACCACATTGTATACTACTCGCGATCACCAAAATCGTGGATCAGCTCTGTGTTCTTGTCTCGACTATACAGTGTGGTCAAGCCATCCAGGTATTTATTTATCTGCCTTCCCCTTATTCTCTTCCCCTCGATCTTGCCAGTTGTGACCAAGTTCTCCAATTGATTTCTGAAATATCGAAAATGAATTAAGGAGATTAACGATGCACAGAGGCATTTTGAGATGGTAGCGACATGGAGACTTGAGAAGAGCCAGCTGGATTGTAAAAACCAGACAAAAGACCACGTTCTGGAAGTGACTTCTTCCTGTAATCAAAATGCGAAGGGAAGACAGTCATGGCTCGGCCACACCCTTAGACATGAAAACACACTCAAGCGAGTATTATAGGTTAACTACTGGCAAAATTAGTAAGGGGTAGATCAAGAACAACATTTATAAAAACAAGCATGCATACATCTATCAGTGCAGACATATGTAGAATTAAAGACAGCGACAAACGATAAGACTAGTATTAAATGGCATCATCAGAAAACCCGTGACGAACCCAAACGCTGAAGTACTTCATGATGATGCTGAACTGCATAAATAGATGGCAGAAAAGTAAAGGCCGGGCATAACTGTCTGCTCTTTGTGTTTTATGTATGCATGTCTCCAGACAGGGACATCATCCACCTCGGCCAATTATGTAAAGCAGTGAGCAAGATTGAGCAAGTTCAGACTGGAGAACATACGATTTGTTAGTGACAGTCCGCCCTAAGACAACATGTCTGGCACAAGTGACTGCCTATAATTTGTCGGTTAAGGGCAAAGTAATTGCGCCTGTTGGTACAGTCTGGTTATTTCCTGTTAAAGTTTAAGGGACTAGTCTAATAAAATAAAGACTGGTGACTGCAGGCGATGATTAATTGCTTAGGTGGTGGGTGATAATAAACGTATAGTCTTTATGGATGTATGCCATTTATAAATAAAATGCCTGTGTACAGAAAATCCACGCGTGCTCCTTCACACGTCAACGAAGCTTTCACATGCTGATGGTACCGGTGGTAGCCCGATTTAACGGCCGCGTGCATTCTCACCCCCTCCGCCCATACCTCCCTGCCCGAATAAGACTCTCAAGATGTGGGTTTACAATTTAAAAAGAGACTAAAACGTGAACAGTTAAATGTGACAGAGGCTTATTAATTATTAATCACCATAGTAACGCACATGAAAACACAAGTTCGACTAAGCCCCCCCCCCCCCCCCCCCCCCAACCGATGAAGGGAAGTTGTCACAGAAATTATAGCATCTCGAGTACTTAAAGTGCTTGGTCATTGACTTCCTTGAGTTTGAGCCTAACACAACTAGAAACTGTGATCGATACATAATATAATCCATAGAGAAAAGTACATAACTTTGCCCAGGCAGAAAATAACCCAAACAGAAAACAACCCGTACAGAATATAATCCATACTGAATATGTCCTATACGTAGATAAATGACATATTCTGGTGAATAATACAATCCACTGACAATTTAGAAAACACAGTATGCCGTTCTTCCAACGGAAACAATAAAACAAACATAAAGTAAAAGTCACAAAAATGGCAGCTACGTATTTATTTAAAACTATACCAATAACAGCAACGAACAGAATACCAAGAAGCTGGTATAACATGTTCAACGTCATCAAGGAAACATAACTACTACAACTGTTTTCACTGCTGTTTACAACGAGATCAATATTTGGTTGCATGCCAACTATTGAATTAGTCCAGTTTAGAAACAAACATGTGTTTATCATTGTATGTAGTACGCGTTGGAGGTTGTAGACGGAATGTATGTGCAATCAATAGATTTGCAACATGCTGCAAGATGTAGACATCCCCTTTCGTTCATTGCTTATTAGTAAACAAACATGGTAACATCATTTGTACCTACATGAGAAGTGCTTACCATACGTCATGACCCTGACTACAAAGAATTAAAGGGAGAAAGTTGAAAATAGGCACTGTCAAAGATCACAATATTCGCACTGAATGTGAGAAATAAGCATGTGTTTCTTCAATAGGTTCTCCCGCTATGATTCACAGCATAACATATACAACAGACGAAGTTATTTTTTCCCGCAGCGAATTGTAAGAGCAATAGAGAAGTCAGAGACACGGGTTATGATAAAACACATAATTGTACAGTGGCAAACACCTAAAGAAACACATTAAAAGATGAAACAAGTGTCCTGCTCCTATTTGCATCGGTAAACATGCTGATGCAAGTAGTAAAAAGTGTACCCTGTGACACTAATTTGTGGCTCCAAGTCACCAAGATCCGCCTTATAAAGAGCTAGGAAGATATTTTGACTGACGTGACATACTGCAGACACCAAAATGGGGGAGATAAATCTTCTAAGAAAAATCTATTAATTTTAAATATTGTTTTTCGCTGCATACGGTGTCAGCTGGTAAAGACAGCGCAGGGATAATTAGTTATTAGTTAGGGCTAAAGGTTAGGAATTAGGGTCATATATATATGGTCTACAAGGTGGGACTGTGCCTGGCCCTGCAGCCAGCAGGGTTAGGATCGGGTAGCTTCTCCCAGGAGGGGTGAAAGTTAGTAGCCTGCCGATGACCCGCAGACTACACAAGTCAACCCCACGTCCACGCGGTGTAGACTGGAAAACCTGATCAAGAGGTCAAGGCTAGTGTGGCTATGGCTCGCCATAGGGATATGGTCAGTATTTTGTTCTAAACCTGCGACTGGCCTAGCAAGCCGGTAAGAGATCTGCATCATGCTCGTAGAAAAACTAAGAAGTATAAACGGCTTGACCAAAATGGATATAGACCCCGCAATGTTAATGGCTACGAGATGGATCAGCGATTCAAAAAATAGGCTTCAATAGTAAAGAAGAAGAACTTATAGAAACAATTAAAGAGAGGAAAATTGGACTGATGGGAATAGCGGACATCACAATAAAGAGGGAAGGATGCAAGGAGATCCACCACAGTTACACGTTTGTATACTCTGGAGTGGAACAGCAAGAAAGGGCAAGACACGGTGTGGGAATAGTCATTGAACCATGTCTGGCAAGATGAATACTAGAAATAATATATATATATATATATATATATATATATATATATATATATATATATATATATATATATATATATATATATATATATATATATATATATATATATCAGAAAGAATCATAACAGTGAGAATAAAAGAACAAACAATTGCAACATATGTACACATATACACACCATATAATACTAACAATAATGAGCAAGAATGCGAGGACTTCTACGAAGACATCCATGACGTGCTAAATATAAAAGATAAGTAGGACAACATCAAAGTTACGGGCGACTTCAATGCAAGACTAGGACACAAAAGAGCGGTCATAGAAAAACATCTTGTCGCATTTAGAGACCAACATAATGAAAGAAATGATAACGGAAGTAGACTGATAGAGCTATGCAGCCAACACGACCTCTATATGACAAACAGATTCTATAAACACAAAGATTCACAAATATACACCTGGTATGAATGGAAAGATCTAGATATTAAAAGCCAAATTGATTGTATATTAGCAAGAAATATTAGAAAGTGAAATATATTAGATGCAAGGGCAGTGCCCAACTTAGGTATAAACACAAACCACAAGGTAGTCGTTCCAACAATAAGAACCATCAGTTGAAGAAAGCAAAGACCAGGAAAATACATGCCATGCGAATCGGTATACTTTAAAAATCTCAAAGACGAGGCAGTGAGGGAAAATTATGAAAATGAGCTAACTACATCTTTGTAAAATTACCTATAGAAAAAAATACAGTGGAAGAAGAATGGGAGATGTTCAAATCAAGCATTTTAAATACTGCAAAGATAACATGTGGAACTACGAAAAAACGTAAAACACGGATAAAGAAAATAGCAAGTTGGTGGAACGCAGAGGTAAAGAACGCTGTAAAAGACAAAAAGGAAAAATATAAAATGTGGTCGAAGAGCAAACATGAATCCGATTACATAGAATATAGAATAGCGAGAAGACATGTGAATAGAATAGTAAAGAGAGAAGAACAAAAAGACTGGGAGGAGTATGGAGAAACCCTAAATAAAAATTACAAGGAGGCAACTACAAATTCCTATAAAAAGATAAGTGCAATGAGAACCAGAGGAGAACCCTTTGACCCAACTGAAATAATTAACAGCGAAAATGGAGAACCAATAAGTGAACAAAAATAAATCCTAAGAATATGGAAAGTGTACTTCGAACAACTTCTCAACATCCCATCAGATGTCACAGGAATTCAAGAAACCGACACAGATGCCACCGAAGACCTAGAACCAGACATACTGAAAGAAGAAATTATAGAAGCCATCAGATTAGCCCCATTGAACAAATCACCAGGACAAGATAGAATACCAAATGAACGTATTAAAGCAGCAAGGGAAGTGGGAACAGCATGGCTACATAGACTATTCAACCATGTTTGGGTAGAACAACAGACACCACGAAACTGGGGAAGCGCCATAATTATCCCAAAACAACGGCAGCAAAAGAGACTGCACACAATACAGAGGCATTTCACTGTTGAGTCCTACTGGGAAAATATTTTACAAACTTCTTGAGAAAAGATTATTAATTATTATAGAACCACAGCTAAGCGAAACACAACTTGGATTTAGGAAAAACAAAGGATGCACAGATGCCATTTTTTGCTCTTAGACAACTTATAGAAAATTCAATCGAATTCAGTGAAACACTCTATTTAACCTTTGTCGACCAAGAAAAGGCATTTGATAGAGTAGATAGAAACAAGCTGTTGGAAATCCTTTAACAATATGGAGTAAGCACACATCTAACAGACCTATGTAGAAGCTTATACAACAACAGTGAATGTAAAGTGAGAGCAACTGGAGGACACTCAGAACCCTTCACCATAAGATCCGGAGTACGACAAGGTTGTGTCCTGTCTCCTCTCTTGTTTATAACATACTAGCTGACCCTTCCCGGTTTCGCCCAGACCCTGGTGGGGAGCATCTCATTTAATTCATATAAGTAGTCATATAAGTTCCCGTTCCCGACTGTCTGTCTGTCTGTCTGTCTGTCTGTCTATCTATCTGTCTGTCTGTCTGTCTGACCCGGCCCAGCCCATGATGGAGAGCATCTCATTTAAATCATATAAGTAGTCATATAAGATCCCGTTCCCGACTATCTGTCTGTCTGTCTGTCTTGGGTAAATGGAGGAGGGAGGAGGAAGAGGGAGGTGGAGGAGGGAAGAGGAGGGAGGAGGAGACAGGAGACAGGAGGAATAGGGAGGAATAGGAGGGAGGAGGAGGGATTAGGAAGAGGAGGGAGGAGTAGGGTGGAGGAGTAGGGGGAGGAGGAGGGAGGAGGAAGAGGGAGAAGGAGGGAGGAGGAGAACGCAGGAGGAGGAGGGAGGAGGAGGAGGAGAGGGGGGAGGAGGGAGAGGGAGGAGGAGGAAGGAGGAAGAGGGAGAAGGAGGAGGGAGGAGGGAGGAGAAGGAGGAGGGAGGAGGAAGAGGGAGGAGGAGGGAGAAGGAGGGAGGAGGAGAACGCAGGAGGAGGAGGGAGGAGGAGGAGGAGAGGGAGGAGGAGGGAAAGGGAGGAGGGAGGAGGAGGAGAGAGTGGGAGGAGCGAGGAGGCGGAGGGAGAAGGAAGAGGGAGGAAGAGGGAGGAGGAAGAGGGAGAAGGAGGAGGGAGGAGAAGGAGGGAAGAGGATGAGGGGGAGGAGGAAGAGGGAGGAGGAGGAATGTGAAGGGAGGAGGAGGGAGGAGGTAGAGGGAGGAGGAGGGAGGAGGAGAGAGGAGGAGGAGAGAGGAGGAGGGAGGAGGAGGAGGGATGAAGAGGAGGGAGGAGGAGGAATGTGAAGGGAGGAGGAGGAATGTGAAGGGAGGAGGAGGGAGGAGGTAGAGGGAGGGCGAGGAGGAGAATGGAGGAGGAGGGATGAGGTGGAGAGAGAGGAGGAGGAAGGAGGAGGGGAGGAGGGGGAGGAGGAGTGAGGAAGAAGGAGGAGGGAGGTGAAGGGATGAGGGGGAGGAGGGAGGGGTAGGAGGGGAGGGGAGGAGAAGGGAGGAGGAGGGCGAAGGAGGAAGGAAGAGGAGGGCGAGGAGGTAGGAGGAGGGAGGAGGAGGAGAAAGAGGGAGGAGGAAGAGAGTGGAGGAGGGAGGAGGAGGGAGGAAGAGATAGGCGGAGAGAGGAGGAGGAGGGAGGAGGAGGAGTAGGGAGGAATAGGAGGGAGGAGGAGGGAGGAGGAGGGATTAAGAGAAGGAGGGGGGAAAGGGGAGAAAGAGGAGGGAGGAGGAGGGAGGAGGAGGAGTAAGAGGGATGAGGAGGGAGGAGGAGGAGGGAGGAGGTAGAGGGAGGAGGAGGGAGGAGGAGAAGGAGGAGGGAGGAGGGTGAAGGAGGAGAAGGAGGAGGAGGAGGAAGAGGGAGGAGGGGGAGGAGGGAGGGGGAGGAAAAGGGAGAAGGAGGAGGAGGGAGGAGGGAGGAGGAGGGAGGAGGAGAGAGGAGGAGGAGGGAGGAGTTGGAGGGAGAAGGAGGAGGGAGGAAGAGGTAGAAGGAGGAGGGAGAAGGAGGAGGGGGAGGAGGAGGAGGAGGAGGAATGATGAGGAGGGGAGGAGGAAGAGAGATGTGTAGGAAGGATAAGGAGGGAGGAGGAGGGAGGAGGTAGATGGAGGAAAAGGAGGAGGAGGGAGGAGAGAGGAGGAGGATGGAGGAGGAATAGGGAGTAGGAGGTATGAGGAGAAGGGAGGAGGAGAGGGAGGAGGAGGGAGAAGGGAGGGGGAGAAGGAGGAGGGAGAGGGAGGAGGGGGAGGAAGTAGAGGGAGGAGGAAGAGGAGGAGGGTGGAGGGAGGAGTTAGAGGGAGGAGGAGGGGAGGAGGTAGAGTCAGGAGGAGAAGAGAGGAGGAGGGAGTTCGCCATTCCGAATTCATACTCGTCTAGGTTCTGTGATTTCGGTCCTTCCATTGATTGTTCTTCCCTTCTACACGCCACTGTAAATAACTTCTTTACACATAAAAAGATGAATTGTTATTGATATTGCCGTGGCATGGAGGCATATATATCAGCAGCAGAGTTGAACGCCTACGCCAGCCGGCACGGCACTTGATGATGATGATGATGATTGCCGTGTGACGATTCTGTGTAGTCACGTCATTTTCTTCCCTTTCCCTAGCGTTTTGGTTCGGGGATTCTTTCATCATCATCATCATCATATATTTACGTACGTATTTTGGGAATGGGAGGAGGGAGGAGGAGGAAGAAAAAAAAATACGACAGTTGGCAGCTCTGGAATGAAAGGAAGGCGTGTAGAAAATTTCATCTCAATCGAATGGGCCGTTCGCGAACGTATAAAGGACATACATACATACATACATACATACATACATACATACATACATACATACATACATACATACATACATACATACATACATACATACATACATACATACATACATACATACATACATACAGATGGACGGAGATTGCCTTTTATATATAAGATATAGACAACATAGCCAAACAGAGACCGCAAGAACACCGCATGACGCGAAGACAGAAGAAGAAACATCTGCAAATCTAACCATTAGAAAACTTCTGGTTGCGGACGACCAAGCACTAATAGCAAAATCAGAAGCTGAATTACAAGACCACATGGATAGTCTAAACGAAATGTGTAGGGAACATAACATGAACATTAGCACAAGTAAAACATAGGTATTGACTATAACTAAAGACGAAAAACAACAACGATTCACCTAAACGAACATCACTTGAAACAAGTAAAGAGTTTCAAGTACCTAGGAAGTATAATATCAAATGGCAAATCAGAAGACGGGATCGAAAATTGATGCAATAAGGCAAACGAACTCATTGGACAAATGGCACTAATACTAATGAACAAACATGTATCAATAACTACTAAGACAGCACTTTACAACACAGTCTTCCTACCAACTCTATGTTACCAATGCCATACCTGGACAATGACAGAAAAAGAGAAAAGAAAAATCACAACAACAGAAATGAGATTCCTGAGAAGAATACTCAATGTATCAAGAAGACATAAGATCAGATATGAAGAAATCTTGACTAAAGTGGGAGTTATAGCTGCACTAAATGTTATTAGAAGGCAGCAAGTCAAATGGTTTCGCTATGCAAGTAGATTACCAACTAACAGTATACCACAACAAGCAATGATGTACATACCAGAGGGAAGCAGAGGAAGAGGCTGACCACGTAAACGATGGACGCAGTGGATTAACAGAGTCCATGGGAATATCGAAGCCCATAAGCAGCCAGTCTCCCGCTGTTTATACTTCACCTCGACACCGCAAGGTACAAGAGGAAGATGATGAGATGAGATGATGTATGCATATATGTATAATGTAAAGACAATGCCGAATGCTGACTGTAATAGTGATCATGTACCAATATGTGGTAAAATAAAAGTAAGATTGAATAGAAGAAAAAAAGTGGTTAGGATCATGAGACTTAATAAAGAGGTTTTAAAGGTAGATAAAGTAATTCAAGAACAATACAGAGTGATTGTGAAAAATAGGTATAATGCAATAGCTAAAATACAGAATACAAACGAACAATGCGAAATGTTAAGGGATTCCATTCATCAAACGAGCAAGGAAATATTACCGGAGACAAGCCAATAGGCTAAGAAATAATGGATGACTGAAGAAATATTAAAGTTAATGGCCAAAAGAAAACAGAGTAAAAATGATAAACATGCATATAATGACGTAAATAAAGAAATAAGAAATAATTGTGTGAACGCAAAAGAAAGTTGGTTAAATGAACAATGCAAGAAAATTGAATTAAATTATATTAAAGATACAAAAAATATGCACAAACAAATCAATGAGATTACATGAAAAAATATAAGAATAAATGCAGGTTGTTTACAATCGAAAACAGGAAATACATTATTGGAGGAAGATGCTATAATGACGAGGTGAAATGAGTATATATATATTTGCTCATATACATATATATATAATATATATATATATATATATATATATATATATATATATATATATATATATGTGTGTGTGTGTGTGTGTGTGTGTGTGTGTGTGTGTGTGTGTGTGTTTGTGTGTGTATATATATATATATATATATATATATATATATATATATATATGATGGAGAAAGGGCAGAATTAAAAGAAGAAAGTAACTTAGAAGGTCCACCTATTCTAAAAGAAGACGTTGATGACGCTGTGAAGCATATGAAGAAAAGAAAAATCAGCTGGGTCAAATGCAATCACAAAAGAAGAATTAGAAGTAATGGGAGAATTTGGAGTAAATGTGAATTATATTTATAGCAGTGGATATATACCAAGTGATATGTTGAAATCTGTATTTATAGCTATACCAAAAAAGACCAGGAGTAATTTAATGCGAAGATTTTCGTACAATTAACCTCATAAACCATGTCACTAAGCTTCTACTCAGAATTATAATGAGAAGAACAAGGAAGAAAATAAAAAAGGAAATTGGTGAAAAACAATATGGATTTGTGGAAGGAAAAGGTACAAACAATGCAATATACACATTACGAACACTATAAGAAAGATCAGTAGAGACGAAGAAAGACATGTATTTGTGCTTCATAGATTATACTAAGGCATTTGATAAAGTAAAACATGATGAATTGATTAAAATGTTGGTAGATATTAACATTGATGGGAAAGATCTAAGAATAATAAAAACTATTTACTGGAACCAAACAGCAGCAATTTAAATGGGAAATAAAGAAGGAAATTATGAACACATAAATTTGGGAGTAAGACAGGGATGTGTATTGTCACCAGATCTATTCTCCCTCTATAGCGAAGTAATAATGAGAGGGATCAAAGAAAAGCCAGGAATAAAATTTGGAGGTTATAATATAAATAATATACACTGTGCAGATGGCACAGTATTGATAGCGGATAATGCAACAGATCTACAACAATTGTTGGACACTGTAGCAACAGAGAGTGCAAAGAAAGGACTCTCCTTGAATATCAAGAAAACAGTAACAATGGGGGTATCAAAGAAACAGGTGACACCCAAATGTGAAATATAGATAGAAGGGAAAATTCTTCACCAAGTGGATAATTTCAAATATCTAGGGACATTTATAACATTAGATGGAAGAATGCACAACTGAGATCAAGAGCACAATAGGGCAAGCAAAGGCTGCATAAAAAAAAAAAATAAAGAATATCTTATGCAATAAGTCGCTATCATTGAATGTAAGAAAGTGAGTGCCAAAGAGCTATATAGAACCGGTTTTTCTGTACGGCTGTGAGTCTTGGAATATAACTGAACAAATTAGGAAGAACTTAGAAGCAACAGAGATGTGATTATTTAGACCAATGTTGCGAATTCCTTGGACTGCCAAAGTAACTAACGACGAATGCCTTAAAGAGGCTGGCGAAACTAGAACATTATATACAACAATAAGAAAGAGACAAACAGCTTTTTTGGTCATGTGATGAGAAGAGAAGCGCTGGAGAACATCGTGACAACTGGCAAGATCGAGGGGATGAGAGGCAGAGGCCGACCACGGGAAATGATGATGGATGGATTGCGACGGTGGCATGGAGGAATATCAACGGCAGAGTTGATCCACTAAGAAAGCACTTTACAACACAATCTTCCTACCAACTCTGTGCTACCAATGCCAAACCTGGACAATGACAGAAAAAGAGAAAAGAAAAATCAGAACAACAGAAATGAGGTTCCTGAGAAGAATACTCAACGTATCAAGAAGAGATAAGATCAGAAATGAAGAAATCAGGACTAAAGTGGGGGTTAAAGCTGCTCTAGATTTTATTAGAAAGCAGCAAGTCAAATGGTTTGGCCATGCAAGTAGGCTACCAGCCAACAGCTTGCCACAACAAGCAATGATGTACAGACCAGATGGAAATAGAGGAAAAGGCCGACCACGTAAACGTTGGACGGAGGGAATAACAGAATCCATGGGAATGTCGATATACGAAGCCCATAACCGGGCACTCTCACGAAGTTTATACTTCACCTCGACACCGCAAGGTACAAGAGGAACACGATGAGATGAGATGAGATGAGTTGATCCAGAAAGCCAAGGACAGAGATCTGTGGAGAGTCATGAATAATGCCTACCAGTCGGCACGGCACTTGATGATGATGATACGTTTGTGTGTGGTGTGTATACATGTGTGTGTGTGTGTGTGTGTGTGTGTGTGTATATATATATATATATATATATATATATATATATATATATATATATATATATATATATATATATATATACTAGCTGACCCGGCCCGGCTTCGCCCAGTCCTGGTGGGGAGCATCTCATTTAATTCATATAAGTAGTCATATAAGTTATCGTTCCCGTTCCCGACTATCTATCTGTCTGTCTGTCTGTCTGACCCGGCATCGCCCAGCTCCTGGTGTGGAGCATCTCATTTAATTCATATAAGTAGTCATATAAGCTCCCGTTCCCGTTCCCGACTATCTATCTGTCTGTCTGTCTGTCTGTCTGTCTGTCTGTCTGTCTGTCTGTCTGTCTGTCTGTCTGTCTGTCTGTCTATCTGTCTGTCTGTCTGTCTGTCTGTCTGACCCGGCCCGGCTTCGCTCAGCCCTGATGGGGAGCATCTCATTTAATTCATATAAGTTCCCGTTCTCGACTATCTGTCTGTCTGTCTGTCTGTCTGTCTGTCTGTCTGTCTGTCTGTCTGTCTGTCTGTCTGTCTGTCTGTCCGTCCCTCCCTCTCTGTCTGCCTGTCT